>JAWZYT010004947.1:5000-68062 GCA_034508575.1 Petrolisthes manimaculis | reverse complement strand
AATATAGACTACAAAAACATCAACCATCACAAGTTATCAATAAAATCACAATATATAATTTAAATAAAATAAAATGTTCCCTAACGCCAGGCACTGCAACGTTGCCATGTATTGTATTTTTTTATTCTTTTTATTTTTCTTACGTTTTTTTTTGTGGTATCATGCGTGTGAGTGCGTCTGCGTGCGTGAGTGTGAAAGTGCGTACTCGTTTGCGTAGGAAGGACTGTTGGGTGGGAACCGAGGTGGGTGGAGTCGGCGTACCTGTGTGTGTGTGTGTGTGTGTGTGTGTGTGTGTGTGTGTGTGTGTGTGTGTGTGTGTGTGGTGTGTGTGTACCCATGATGAAAGGGCAAGGACACGCGTGGTATGTGTTGTGTGTGTGTGCGTGCGTATTTTTATTTTAATGCCCAGGCACCTACCAAAACAACACATAACTGAACATATTGTGTGTGTCTTATTAAATATGTGTGTGTCTGTGTGCTGTGTTTGTGTGTGTGTGTATATATATGCGTATGTGTGTATGTATGTGTGTGAGCGCATTACATTCATTTTATCGGTTGCACGTGTAAGTATCTATGTATGTATGTATCTGGAGAGAGAGAGAGAGAGAGAGAGAGAGAGAGAGAGAGAGAGAGAGAGAGAGAGAGAGCACATGTCCACTCTGACACACATACTCACTCACCGTAACACCACCACCACTCCACCTTCCTTTCCCATCCCCTCTCCTCCCCCTTCCCTCCCCATCCCCTCTCCTTCCCTCCCTTCCCTCCCCTCCCCTCCCTCTTGCCACGCGCTCAGCCAACCAACTAACCCCCCCCCCCACCCCAACCCCTTCAATCCCCCCCATGAGTCATATTGCACACGATAGAGCTCTCATTGCAACATTACGATCAACAACAACAACAATAAATTGAACACGAATGGAGATGAGATGATGAAAATGGGATGCAACACAATAAAAACACTACATTCTTATTCACATTATTACATACACTGATTAAAACACCAACACACACACACACACAGACACACATGTATGGATATAATACACACTAAATAATGCATACACAGTCACACATGCATATAATACACACTAATGACTAAACAATGCAAACACACACACACACACAAGCATATAATACACACACACACACACACACACACAAATTAATAAAAATAAACACACACACAAACTATATACTGATTGGGATACTGAATTGTATATAAGTGGTAACAGCTGTCAAATTATTCTATCATTACCACACCTGTTTACACCTTGCCCTAAATAATAATAATAATAATAATAATAATAATAAATGGTTCACTATAAAGGGGGTAATTCACTTTTGTTACACTGGAGTGTGCCTTGATTTCCTCCAAAGTATGCCAGGAAACAGGACCAGATGGACAAAAGCAATGGTGTTCTGTTGCTTGGGATAGTTGGAAGAATCAGTTGCTCCAGATTTACCAACACTGTGCTTCCATTTTAAGGAGTAACAGAAGGGCAACAAATATTGATCCTATTACCTTAAGGGGGTGCGGGAATAGGGGGACAGGATTGGGGGGTGCGGGAATATGGGACAGGCTTTCTACCCCCCCTAAACCTATTCCCCCCTCCCCAAGCCTACCCCCTACTCCCAACACCCCCTTAAAGGACCCTGTATGTGATGTAGTCAGACAATTTTAGGAGGTGAAACGAGTCCTTTAAATATTACCACCACGAAACACCACCTATATGGAAGGAGCTTGTTTCGTGCATGGTCAGGAGGAATCAGAAGTAACCTACAATTCTCATACACGATCACAGGCTCCCTTAAGTCTTATATATATGATTATTTTTAATCTATTTTTATATCTTCGGAAATAATATTTACAGGTTTGATCATCGAGGCTAGAACCATAATACTGCACCTAAAAGCAAAAAAAAAAGAAAAAGAAAAAAGTACAATAAATAATTATAATGCCAGACGTTTATTTATCAAAGTATTCGTTCCTTCCAAACTCTCTCTCCTCCCCCCCCCTCTCTCTCTACTCCCCCCCCCTCTCTATCTCTGTCTCTGTCTCTGTCTCTGTCTCTGTCTCTGTCTCTGTCTCTGTCTCATATACACATACCTGCCTGTGATCCTATTATCTGGGCAAGTCAACACACTTATCCATCGCGTACCCAAAACTGATTAGCGTTAAAACAATCCACACTGGGGTAACAACAATAAGGCTAAATGCCACGATGACCTTCTGCGTAAAGTTTAATAATTATATACTGTGTAATATTGTGCGCTAAAGATCAGAGCGCAACACAAAGTCCATTCATTAATTCACTTTTGTTACATTGGAGTGTTATGATTCGTCCTAAGTATGCCAGGAAACAGGACCAATTAGAACTAAAATACTGGTGTTCTGTTGCTTTAGAATAGTTTGGAGGAATTGGTTGCTAAAGATTTATTAACACTGTTCTTCACATTTAGGACCCTGTGATCGGTGTGTGAAAATTGGAGGCTTCTGATTCCTCCCGACTATGCTACGAAACAAGGTCCTTCATATAGGAGGAGGTGTTTCGTGGCGATATTTGAAGGACTCTTATACCTCCAATTTCCTGACTACATCACAGGGTCCCATGAACGTCATTATGTCATACTCTCAGGTAAGTGCATACAACTTTCATTAATTCATTATATTATCTATACCATTAATCTTTCATTAATCAAATATCAATTCCATTTACCTATCATTAAATAAATTACAATACCATTTACCTTTCATTAATCAAATATCTATCTATGCCAATGACTTGTACATTTTTGGGTCCATGACTGTATAAGGACGACATGAAACATTTTATATCCCTGACTGTACACACCAATGAAGTAAACAAAGACACCAATCATACTACCAGTCTATTTTTACAGCATTTATTGTTGTTTTTTATAGTAAGAGTTTTATGAGTGTGTACCGTGACAACACAGCACTCTTTCTGTACTTATTTCTTTACAGCATTTGTTGTTTTGTTGTTATTATAGTAGAGTTTTAGGAATATGTACCGTAACAACCCAACAACAACACACAACAACAACCCAACAACCCAACCCAACAACACACAACAACAACCCAACAACCCAACAACCCAACCAACAACACACAACAACAACCCAACAACCCAACCCAACAACACACAACCCATCCAACACACACAACCCAACCCAACACACACAACCCAACCCAACAACACACAATCCAACCCAAGAACACACAACCCAACCCAACCAAACAAACCCAACACAACAACAACCCAACCCAACAACAACCCAACCCAACACAACACACTCAACCCAACCCAACCCAACCCTCACTCTTGTACTTATGATTTACGACAACTCTCATCAGTCTTGTCAGTCACATTCCTATAGGAGCTGCAGTTTATACCTCTATACATTATCTTCATCTCATGGTCACTATCTATATTTCATGGTCACTATATCTATACTACTTATATATATATATATATATACATGGTTATTATATATACTCTCTATATTTCAGGCTTATTATATCTATTACTATTTATGTCAGGTTTATTATATCTATATCACCTATATTTCAGGTTTATTATATATACCTACATAAAGATGCTACTAAAATTTAAAGTCCTCAGAGGAAAAAAAAAAGAACAACGAAAGAGAGAGAGAGAGAGAGAGAGAGAGAGAGAGAGAGAGAGATCGAGAGAGAGAGAGAGAGAGAGAGAGAGAGAGAGAGAGAGAGGAAAAGAGACTAAAGGCAATGCAAAATAAACTTGAATTCTGACGGGTGTATAAATCAAGAAGGGCGTGGCCTCCTCTCCTTGAAGCATGAGAACCACCCACAGGAAAGTGTAGGAGGAGGAGGAGGAGGAGGAGGAGGAGGAGGAGGAGGAGGAGGAGGGAGGAGGAGGAGAAGGAGGAGGGGGGGGGGGAGGAGGAGGAGGAGGAGGAGGAGGCCCTTGGAATGGATGGTGGTGATGATGGAACACAATAACAAACAACACATCCAATATATGAGAGAGAAGGAGATAGAGATAGAGATAGAGATAGAGATAGAGATAGAGATAGAGAGAGAGAGGGATAGAGAGAGAGAGAGATAGAGAGAGAGAGAACATCCTGACACATGCAGAGACAAACGAGCACCACACCATAACATCTGGTAAGGACAAACTGACCCCAATGACAAACAACACAACACAATATCACAAAGAAAAGACAAACTATATTGACAATAATGGAAAATAATAAATAATCAATGGGAATAATAGATAAACAAACAAACTAACGGGGCTCACTGAACTTGTAAAAAATATACTTCTAAAAAAATATAAAAGAAAAAAAATTGAGGTTGAGGAGAGACAATAGATCTGAATAAAAATGTTAATAATGAATACTTTACCAGTTTATGGAGCCATTAAACTCATACCAATACCAGTCACACAACACAACACAACGGGTTTGTGTTGGTGAATCTGAAGCAACTGAATCCTCCAAACTATTCCAAGCAACTAGAACATTATCATTTTTACTCTTCTGATCCTGTTTCGTATCATACTTTTGAGGAATCAAAGCACTCCAATGTATGTACCCCTCAAAGAATGACCACCTTAAAAGGGACCCTGTGATGTAAGAGGCTAGAGTTAGAATATTGGAAATAAATGAGTCCTTCAAATATTGCCACGAAACACCAACTATAGTGAAGGAGCTTGTTTCGTGGCACAGTCAGGAGGAATCAGAAGCCACCAAGTCTCATACACGATCACAGGGTACTTATCGGATTCTTGGGGTTCAAACTCAAGACACAATTGGAATATCAATGAGAATTCCATTAATGAGAAGCATAGAGTTGACCCTTTAGAAGTAATTTATTAACAAGCAATTTATTTCCATACATCGTCTGCTGTTCACAATATAATTTTCTTGTATATACCTCAATAGTATCAGATTATTTTTACTGATCAGAATTTTTTTTTCTTGTTTCAAAACTAAAAAAATCTAAAATTTCTAGCCCACCTAAGTCGAAACCAGAGATCTGAAGCATGCGATTTCTGGACGGCAGCTCACTCAAACCATCATGAGGCCACCACACACATTCCGAACCAATTATGGAGGCTTTGGGTGGGCTGTCGTCCAGAAACCACTTGCAGCTCCAGATCTCGGGCTTCTACTCAGGTGGGCTAAGAACTGTGGATTGCGACTGTACCGTACTTACACTCGTGATACATAATTTCTAACCAGAGTGTGAGGAGTAGAAAGCTTCGAATCGCCTGGTATTGTTCATTTCCCCACTCAGTACACCTATATAGAGGCTGAGTTCGAATGCAGGGTGGCCTATGTGTGGTGTCAGCCGTTCGTCTCTGGTCAGGGATTACGTATCACGAGTGTACAAACATTATTACAACAGAAGCTGGGACAACGGTCGAGTCTGGTGTGGTCTGGTTGTGAAAGCATATATTATTAACCTGCCCGAGTTGATTGCGGGTGGAATGTGTAAGTATATTAGGAAGGAGGGAGTGCAAGTAGGGTAGGACGGATGAGGGAAGCAGGGAGGTATGTGTGTGCATGTTGTGTTGTGTATGTGTGTGTGTGTGTGTGTGTGTGTGTGTGTGTGTGTGTGTGTGTGTGTGTGTGTGTGTGCATGTTGTGTTGTGTGTATGTGTGTGTGCGTGTGTGAGAAAGCATAATTATCAAACTTAATCAAACTCATACATTAGTAGACGATACCACATCTTAATCTCCGTCTGTTTCCCATCCTCTCATTTAAAACACACTGGCAAACTTTCCCTCTTTCCTGCTGTCTAACAAGGGCTCTTTCTATAATATCTCCACTAGTTTCTCTCTTTCCATCTCTCTCTCTTTATCTCTCTCTCTCTCACTTTCTTTCTCTCTCTCTCTCTCTCACTTTCTTTCTCTCTCTCTCTCTCTCTCTCTCTCTCTCTCTCTCTCTCTCTCTCTCTCTCTCTCTCTCTCTCTCTCTCTCTCTCTTCTGTCTACGAACGGCTCTTTCCCAACTCGTTTTTCTCTCATTTCTTCTGTCAAACAAAATCCTTTACTACAACCCAACTCGTTTCCTTCTTTCCCAACGAGTTTTTTCTCTCTCATTTCTCCTATCTAACTAAAAAATCTAAAACAGATAATGCATTGAAGAGGAGGGTGGGCTTATAACAGATGCTATGCTTACATATCCTACTTACTGCCTGTTTATCTATTTGTCTGTCTACGCTTCCTCAATTTAATCTAATCGCGGCTTCCCTTTCCTCCTTCCTGCCTAATCTAATCTCTGCTTCCCCTTCCTCCTCCCCGCCTCGAATAAGTTACGCCTCACACCGACCGATGCTGTGGTGTCCTGAGAGTGGGTGGAATGCGTGACGGGAAGGGAATTGCAGGGTGGTAAAAAAATAAAGGTGTTGTGTAAGGTGGCCAGCTAAGTCCTTGACAGTCCAGCCAAGGCGACACATACATACATACAGGCAGACCCACGCACATACATATACGCACATACATATATACACACACACATACGCATATACATATACATTGTCAGACCCACGCACATACACATATACACACACATACGCATTTACATATGCACACACATACACACGCATATACACCTAGTCATTCACACACACACAAGCACACATATACACACACGCATATACACCTACACACACACACACACACACACACACACACACACACACACACACACACACACACACACACACACACACACACACACACACACCAGAGGGAGGACCGGAGATGCCACTATCGAGGGAATCATTACGAAATACCCGTGTTTGCAGGGAGACTTGGATTGGTTGCTTCCGTATGCAGACCAACATGACAATTGACTGCAAACACACACACACACACACACACACACACACACACACACACACACACACACACACACACACACACACACACACACACACACACACACACGGAGGCGCCTCGGGGGTGAAGCGAGGTTTTGAGGTGGGGGAAATTGTGGTGGTGGTGTTGGTGTTGGAGTAGTAGGTGATGTATGAAGGGGTAAAGAGAGGAGGAAAGTGGAGGAGGGATAGAACATGGAAGAGTAGGAGAGATAGAAGATGGAAAGAGTATGAGGGATAGAAGAGGAAGAAGAGGAGCAAAGATAAAAGGAGGAAGCATAATAGAGGAAAGAGTAGGAGAGATAGAAGAGGAAAGAGTAGGAGGGATAGAAGAGGAAGAATAGGAGGGATAGAAGAGGAAGAATAGGAGTGATAGAAGATGGAAAGAGTAGAAGGGATAGAAGAGGAAAAAGCAGGAAATGTAACTAAACTAAATCTCGACCATCAACAACACAGCATTGGAGTGATCTGGTAAGGATTTTTGATGATAGGGAAGTCACTCCACTCAGCTCCCCTCACCAAGGTCACATAATAATAATAATAATAATAATAATAATAATAATAATAATAATAATAATAATAATAATACCAGCGAATTCTTCTTCTCGCTCATAAAAATAATCTGACGTGTAACTACCTTGTCGTGACGCAAAATGGTGTGTTATGTCAATGAAGCATATTTCTATCCCAAACATACACATACACACACACACACACACACACAAAAAAAAAAAAAAAAAAAAAAAAACATATATACACACACACACACACACACACATACACATACACACACACACACACACACACACACACACACACAGGTTTTCCTCACAAGTTTGGTTGAATTTCCTAGGAACCCATTACTGACTTTCTTTTTTTGGTTCACATGAAATACCGTACTACCTTGTGTTATAATTTCCTCTGCAGGCTAATAGATGTGATTACCTTCATACACAGTACATTAATCCTGTTTCTCTGATAACCACATGTAGTCAAAAATGTTCACGTCTTTTCACTTGGCAGACGGAGGTATATACTTTTTACGTTCACTGTGTGTGTTATATACCTTCACTTTTGGACACATTTTTTTTTTCAGGAGCTACGTACGTTTTCTTCTACAAGCCACGGAGGAAAAGAGATAAAAAAAACTAGCGAGCTCAACTTTCATTCCTTTGCATGCCAGAAAAAGATCGAATTACGAGTTTCTCTCTCTTGGACAAGCCAGGAGATAATGTTCACTTTTTTTTTCCAGCATTGTATATACGATTTCACCCATTTACTCGTCGGGAAACAGGAGTGTGAGTATGCCTTTTTCACCACACACACACACACACACACACACACACACACACACACACACACACACACAGACACACGTATGTAATGTACGAAAGTTTCACCCTCCTCTTCTTGGCAAGATAAACGTATGCACTCACTTTTTTTTCCATCTTTATTTTTTTTTTCATGAAGCAGAACAAGCAGTAAGACAAGCAAGACGAGACTTCCCCTTCGTCGTCTGGAATGCGTCAAGGGAAATTTCACCCCTGCCTGGAAAAAGAGTACGAGGCTCCACTAGTATAATAAAGAGGGCCTTGGACTCCTCTGGTTGTTGTTGGTGTAGTGGTGGTTGTTGTTGTTGTTGTGGTTGTTGTTGTTGCGATGGTGGTTGTTGTTGTTGTGGTTGTAGTGGTTCTTGCTTTGGTATACGTGATTGTTGTGGTAGTGGTTGATATTATGGTGGTGGTGGTAGAGGTGGTAGTGGTTGTTGTAGTGGTGGTGGTGTTGGTTGTTGTTGTGGTGGTAGTAGATGTAGTGATGGTTGTAATGGTTGTTATTGTTATGGTTGTTGTTGTTGTTGTTCTTATGGTGGTAGTGGTTGTTGTTATGGTGGTTCATGGGTAGTGGTTTTTGTGGTTGTTATTGTTGTTGCCTCATAACTTTCACACCCGCCTACAATTATCAATCTGACCCTCCCTCCCACCCACATCCCTTACCCCACTCTCCACCCACACCCACACCTACACCTACACCAACACACACACACACACACACACACACACACACGTCTTCTTCCATTATTTTGTAACTGGCCCCTCCCTTGGTCAATCCCCATCTGTCATTATTATCCTTTAAGGGGAGATTCTCTGGTTGGTAAATTGGAAGGCTAGTTACAAATTCCTCCTAACTATGCCACGAAACAGATCCCTTATTAGTACCATTGAGGATGTCTGTTTCCTGGTATAGTTTTGGAGGAATCAGTAACCTTTCAATTTACCTAAGTTACATAAAATAAAAATAATCTCTAGTTAGTCATGAAACAAGTATGTATTTCTGTTTACATCATACTGTATACGAATAGTTGTTTACATGTGTGCGTATTCCTTCCTGTTTACATAGTGTACTGTTTACATAAAGTGTGTGTGTGAGTGTGCGTATTCCCGTGTGGATCAAATGGGTGTGGGTCGTGTGTGTGTGTGTGTGTGTGTATGCGTATTCCCGTGTGGATAAAATGGGTGTGGGTTGTGTGTGAAGTATACAGAGAACCACACACATTACACACTCGCCCGGGGACACTACACTACACTACACCAGGGGGGGAGGAGGGAGGGAGATGGGGAGGCTTCAGGCTCTTTCCTACACATGAGTTTCACCCACACACTATACCAGCTGAGGCGAGAGGGGCGGGGGGGAGGGGAGGGAAAGAAAAGGGGGGGGAGGGGATATATATATATATATATATATATATATATATATATATATATATATATATATATATATATATAGAGAGAGAGAGAGAGAGAGAGAGAGAGAGAGAGAGAGAGAGAGAGAGAGAGAGAGTGTGTGTGTGGAGGAAAAGAAGAGAAATAAACTTATTACGGACTGTTACTGAAGCGTGACGTTACATCCAACTCGACCACTACTACTACTACTACTACTACTACTACTACTACTATTACCACTACTATTACTATTACCACTACTACCACCACTACTACTACTACTACCACTACTACTACTACTACCACTACTACTACTGACAAACACAATATCCACCCACGTCCCTTCTACGACTCTTTTCACCTGCTGTATCGCTACTCACTGTTTTTAGTTGTACGTTTATCTATCGGTGTCTATGATGGATACATACTTCATTAAGGAAAGGAAGGCGGTTCAGATTAACGCTAATATGTAAATGGTAAATTATGTACACACACACACAAACACACACACACACACACACACACACACAAACACACACACACACAGAGCGAAGGAGAAATTCCACGGAAAATACTCAAACCTCCCTTATACAACCTTCGCTGTACAAATAAAGCCCTATCAACCACGTCAACACACACACACACACACACACACACAGAATCGATAAAGCACACACAGAGTATTTTAAACCCCCTCCCTTTAGATGTGGGTCCGCCGAGAGTCTGTCAATGTAAAAGATATTAAAGTTTACAAGGTGAAAGACATATCACGAACAGAGTTTCTCTCTCCACCAACACCAACATCACTACTACCAACACCACCACCACCACTACTACTACCACTACCACTACCACCACACCTCTGCCACCACCACTCCCACCATCACAACTACTACTACCACCACTACCACCACACCTCTGCCACCACCACTACCACCATCACTAAACAATCAGACGGAAATTTACAACATGGAGAATAGAAAATTTTAAAGTATCATTAAATAGCATCTTTGTAACACCCACCACCAATACCACCATCCTCAGATCATGTATATGTGTATGTATGTCCATCCTCACGTCCAGGACACTCGAGGTCAACCCTTATGACGTCACGGCGAGGACACACACACACACACACACACACACACACATCTATACTTGGGTGTCCAGGCAGGCAGTCCTTGAGGCAGGCACCTTGGTTAGTTACTCCCCCCCTCCCCCCCCCCCCCCACCTCCACCCACACTCACTCTAAACACTTGCCAATCTCCTCCCTCCACCCACCCACACACACTCACACTCATTCTAAACACTTGTCAAATCTCTCCACTCACACACACTCACACTAAACACACGCAACGCACTCTACTCCACTTGACCCCCATCCACTCACACACACTCTAAACACTTGTCAAATCCCTCCACCCACACTCAACTCACTCTACTCCACTTGACCCTCACCCTTCCTCCACCCAGACGCATGATAGTAAACTTATCCACTTTCCTCCCTTACTTCCACCTACACACTTACCCCTCCACTCCCTCCACCCACCCACTCTGACACAGTTACCTTTTCTTGTTCACACCACTCACTTCCAGACACACACAGCCACTCAAATGCAGGATACACACTCTTTCACTCATATACAATACACACACTCAGTCACTCAAATACAGTACACACACTCAGCCACTCATATACAGTACATACACTCAGCCACTCAAATACAGTAGTAAATGTATCTTTTCTTACTCACACACTCAAAATCTGGAAAAACTGATTCCCTCAAACTATTTCAAGCAACAATAAGCCACCACATTTTTTTTTTTTTACTAATCTAGGTAGTTCTGTTTCCTGGCTTTTAAATACTCTGGAGGAATCATAAGGCGATCCAAACACATGACCCCCTTAAGGACTCTGTGAACGTGTATGAAAATTGGTGGCTTCTGATTCCTCCTAACCCTGCCACGAAACAAACTCCATCAATATTGGGTGTGTGTGTTTCGTGGCAATATATGAAGGCTTCATTAACCTCCACCCAATTTTCTGACTTAGTACATCACTGGATCCCTTAATTAATCAAAAGAGGAGATTTCAATGCACGAAAGAAGGAGGAATCACATCGACTAGACTACCAGTGAAGTTAGGAAATACCACATATCACAGTATATACTTTTCCTCTTGTCTACCTACCTACCTGCCTATGTGTGTGTGTGTGTGTGTGTGTCTTGCTTTACTCAGGGTTTCAACACCACCACTGTATCATTTTTTCCTTGGCCAATCACACATTCCTTTACGCTGCTTCTTCCGATGCACACTACCTACCAACCAACCAATCTACCTACCAACCAATCTACCTACCAACCAACCAATCTACCTACCAACCAATCTACCTACCTACCTACCTACCTACCCTCCTCCATCATCGTTAGTTTCGTGACCAACATATACCACGACACTTTCAACATGTCTTTTCCCAAACACAGGAACATTCACATAATCATTACATATATACATATCCCATTAAATTCAGAAAAAGTAACAAGAAACTTCACCCTGCACCAAACTGAAGACAAACTTTATTTTTTTTTTAAATCTGTCAACAAACTTAATTAACGACAACTTCATCTACGAAACAATAACTCATATCACTGTACTTTTTGCAGAAATTGACAAAAAAAAAGAAAAAAAGTGGAGACCAAATTTAATGACTTGCGAAATGACTATATCGGGTGTAAAAAGTGTGACCTCCAACAACAATATTTGAGATGCCTTGTAGTACAGTACTTTTACAAAAATCGACAAAAAAGAATAAAAAAAAACTGGAAACCCAAATAAAATGACTTGCGAAATACCAATACACCAACTTTGACCATCGGGGGAAATATATACTAGTGATAAACCTTACTGTACAGCACACTAACATGAGGTCCCTTGTGCAAGCCTACCTACCTACCTACCTACCAACCTACCTACCTACCAACCTACAGCACACTAACATGAGGTCCCTTGTGCAAGCCTTCCTACCTACCTACCTTCCTACCTGCCTACCTACCTACCTACCTACCAACCTACCTTCCTACCAACCTACCTACCTACCTGAGCACGACATCTTCACTCTCCCTCCCCTCAAGTTTCCACACTCGTCTGAACATTCCCATCACCAGAGATCACGAGGAGGAGGAATATACATGCACACCTATATATACACTTCATAAGGGGGTAATTCACTTTATTAACATTGGAGTGCCTTGCTTGATTCCTCCAAAGTATATATGCCAGGAAACAGAACCAGAAGAGCAAAACTAATAATGGTGGTGTTCTGTTGCTTGGACTATAGTTTGGAGGATTTAGTTGCTCCAGATTTTACTATAACACAAAATTTCCCCCTTAATTAAGTTGTGGGGAACCTCTTTGGGGGAAAATAATTGGAGATCTGCTGCTGATTCTTCCTCCTCCTCCTCCTTATTCTTTACTGTACTTTCCCTCGCCCTCGTATAGTAGATATAGATAGCTTAGTAAATCCAAACAGCCTCGCAAGGACCACTAAAAGGTTTGTTGTTGTTGTTGCTGTTGTATTCTTTTGTATTTAGAAATTATCCCACAAGAGACAACAAACCACCTCAATTGTTAAATACTGAAACACGTCCACCTCACTGATACACACGCCCAGGTAAAGGATACACATTGATACACACGCCCATATACCTGATACACACGCCCAACACACTGATACACACAACCACGACACTGATATACACGCTCTGGTAACTGATACACACGCACCCACGCCCACATCATTGATACACACGCCCATATACCTGATACACACGCCAATGATTCCCCTCCCACGTAAAACTGATCCCATGGCCTTATCTCCGGCTTGCTCTCTCTTCCACACCCACACCCACACCCACACCCACACCCCTGATATCCAACGCCCATATCACTGTTGCATCCTGCCCTCCCCGACCTGACCATATCAAACAAGCTACCCACATGCCTGCATTTCTTTGCATAATGAACGTGTACAGTAATTGGGAGTCACACACATTAACACATTTTATTTCCCCTTTTCTCTATCTTTCCTCCTCCGTTTACAGATTAAATTTCCTCCGTTTAAATGAGAAAATGATTCGGGAGGACGGAGGAAAAAACATTAGTCAGATTAGCCCAGAGAACGGAACAAAAAAATATATATATAGCCTATGTGCTCATGATGCTTGCATGCTGGTTGACTTTGCGCAATGATCAAGCAAGTAGCCAAGCAAGCACACGGGGATCAACACACACAGACAGACATCACGACCCACAAACACCACGTCACTCACACTCTCCCGGGTCTGGTGCTTGCGAAACCTCCTCATGCTTGCTGGTTGTCGCAGGAGAAGGAAGCAAACACGTAGTAGTAGACCGTGGCACCTTCACTGACGAGGAGGGGGTCGTTCAGGGGGTCGGGAGGTAATGAGGATCCGAAGCACTGATGACAGACGGAGGGGGACGAGTGAGAGATGAAGGGGGGCGAGTGAGAGGTGAAGGGGGGCGAGTGAGAGGTGAAGGGGGGTGAGTGAGAGGTGAAGAAGGGCGAGTGAGAGATGTAGATTGGCGAATGAGAGGTGAAGAGGGGCGAGTGAGAGATGAAGAGGGGCGAGTAAGTGATGTAGAGGGGCGAGTGAGAGGTGAAGAGGGGCGAGTGAGAGATGTAGATGGGCGAGTGAGAGATGTAGATGGGCAAGTAAGAGGTGCTGGAGATCCGAGGCACTGACGTCGGTGAAGGGGGGCGACTGAGAGGTGCTGGGGATCCGAGGCAACTCCAATGAAGCGACGAATATCCAGAAGCAGATGACACCCGACGAAGAAGTAGAAGAAGCACTTATACCGGTCCCAAGGAAAGCACACACACACACACACGTACACACACACACACACTGTTCTGGCAACGGAAGCGGCGACGAGGTAGCCAACCGACCGACCGACCAACCGACCGACTGACTGACTGACGAGGGAGGGAGAAGCGCCAAGCGGCCCCCAGGCTCCTCCACTCTGTACTGGCGACGGAGCGGCCGACGAGGGAAGGAGGGGAAGGGAAGGAGGGGGGAAAGGAGGGGGTGGATGGCTGGTGGCGTCGCTTCTGGTCACTTTCTTTCCCCCTGCGACGCCTGACACCACCAGCCACCGCCCACTACGCCACCCCCCGCCACCACCACTGCCACCACCACCACCACCACCACCACCGCCGCCGCTCACGATTACCCTCCACAAGTGGGTCATCGTACTCACTGTTCACTGAATATCATAAACAACGCTGGACCGACTTACTTAGGAATAAACTTTAAGCCTTCATAAAGTTTCTATTTTCTTATGACTAAAGGCAATAATAATATTTTATATACGTAATTTACAGAAGGAATGTATGTTATCTTGGTAAGGATTTATATATCGTATTACAAAATTATTACTGATATAAAAGTTACCAAAATAGAAATAGGAAAACACTATAATGAATAAAATAAACGGGGGTACAGTATAAAAGATTAGAGATAATTGGAAAGAAGAAGTGAAAAAGAGGGAGGGGCCGGGGAAGGGAAGACGAGGAAAGACAGGAAAAGGTTAGAGTGGGGGTGGGGTGGGGTGGGGAAGAATGGAAGGGGAAGAATGGGGGTGGGGTGGGGTGGGTTGGAAGAATGGGGGTGGGGGGGGAAGAGAGGCGGGGGATGGGGGTAATTATTTATGGTTAGGTTTCTAGTGAATAAGGAAAGCAAGTGGCACATCTGTCGTGGGGAGAGGGAGCGGGGGGAAGGGGGCGGGGGTGGGGGGGGGGCGTAGGATATATAAGGGTGGGAGTAGTTGGATGACTGGAGAAACGGGAAGCAGGAATGAATGAAGGGAAGGGATGGAAAGATGAATGAATATATAAATGATTGAAGGCAAGCAGGAATGAATGAAGGTAAGCAGGAATCAGTGAATGAAGGGAATCAGGATGAATGAAGGGAAGTGGAGGAGGAAGGAGTGAATGAATGAATGAAGGGAAGGCAAGGAGGAATGAATAAACGAAGGGAAAAGATGAAGGGATGCAAGAATGAATGGAATGGAAGCAGGAAGTGTAGGAGGAATGAAAGGAATGAACGAACTGGGGATTGCAGAGAAGAGAAGGAAATAGAAATGAATGGAAGGAAAGAGGAAAGGAAAGAAAGAAGAAATGGAAAGAAGGAGGGAAAGAAAGAAGGAAAGAAGGAAGGAATAGAAAGAAGAAATGGAAAGGATGGAAGAAAGGAAGGAAGGAAGGAAGGAAGGAAGGGATGGTGTGCCTGCCTTTCTAAGTATGGGCCAACTGGTCTACTGAACCATCTGATGTGATAATTGGTATACTGTATTATTATATGGTTTCCTTGACACCCTCAGGCTCATTCATAGCTTCACAAACACTCACTCAAACCAACAACAACAACATACCCAAGTGTGTGTGTGTGTGTGTGTGTGTTTTGTTTACATCTTGGTCAGTTATGATGGTGTGAGATGTTGTATACTTGTTTGGTTTAGGTCCATTGGAGTGTCTTGTTTCCTCCAAAGTATGTATGTCAGGAAACAGGACCAAAATATGAAATTAAAAAAATGGTGGCCTGTTGCTGACTTAGAATAGTTTGGAGGAATCAGTTGCTCCAGATTTACCATCAACGAACACTGTACTATTCCTTAATCAATAATATTAAGGGGGGAGGCACGATGGGAAGGGGGGGAGGAACGATGGGGGGGGGGGGAACGATGGGGGGGGGGAGGGGGGTTCAGACAGAGATGGAGAGAGAAAAAGAGGGGGACAAATTATGGAGAAAATTAAAAATATATAAAAAATAAATGTAGGATTGTGTGAGGAAAATAATAATAGCCTGATAAAAGGAAGAGGATCAGAAGCATACGAAAGAGAGAAGTACATGATAAGAAAAGAGAAGAATACACATAGAGAAAGTGGATAAATATGAAAAAGGACACGACAGGAAGAGATTACATGAAACAGAAGGAGTATAATAATAATGAAAGAGAGGAAGTACATAAAAGCGAAGAAAAAAATATGACAATGGAAAAAGTAAATGATAGAAGGAGTAACAGAGAGGAAAGAAATACGGGAGAGAGAGAGAGAGAAAAGGACTGTCCATATGCCAGACTGCTACTCACTCACTCATTCACTCACTCACACCCTCAACTCATTTACAGGGGGAGAAAGCTTAAACTCTCGCTTTCTTTACTCGATCTATTCCCACAATTATGTAAACGAAGCGTCGATATCACCGTCTTCTTCACTTCTACGTATACAGTCACGAACAATAATAAATATCCATGTGTGCTTCGAATACCTACCTACCTTGAGTCAGTAAATAAATACACAATTAAGGAACCTGTGATCGTGTATGAACTTCGGAGGCTTCTGATTCCTCCTGACTATGCCACGAAACAAACTCCTTCCGTATAATTGGTGTTTTGTGGGAATATTTGAAGGACTCATTTACCTCCAATTTTCTGACTACAACACAGGGTCCCTTAAGATCTCCATTGTAATGAGTTGGTTGGTGAATTGGTGGAGTGTTCAAAGCTTCAACCAACCAAACCTGTATACTTATTAGTGCTCGTGACTGTACATATTATTTGTTACTCTTAAAAGGGAGATTCTCTTGGTGAATTGGAAGGCTACTGTTTCCTTCTAACTATACCACAAAACAGATGCCTTCAATGGTGTTAAAAAGAGGATGTGTTTCATGGTATTGTTTGGAGGAATCACAGACCTTCCAATTCACCAACAACAAGAGAATCTCCACTTGAATAAATAGGAGACAGTGAATGACTATTACTGAAACTGAAGACATAAATACACGCGGATTCAGACTCTGTGTTGGGTGTGTTCTTTTCAAAATGTTTCATCCGTGTATTAATATTCTAAAAACCAAAAATGTAGACCTATGCAGAACCACAGCGGGAGAGTCAATATAAATTCCACAGAGACATATAGTACAGTGACATATTAATAAAATGAAATCTGTATCAGTACATGTAATTAATTAAAAGTACATTCAGCTTTACCTACGACAAAAATCTTTCTATTAATAATGTACTAGAGATCAGTTGGGACACTAAACTAAATGCCAGAGTAAATGCCACGAAACACACACACCTATATGGAAGGAGCTTGTTTCGTGGCATACTCAGGAGGAATCAGAAGCCGCCAATTCTCATACACGATCACAGGGTCCTTAAGGTTCTACTGAATTCTAAAAACTATGTCACGAAACAACAGATCCCCATCGAGTAACATGGAGGGGGATTTACTTTGGTTTCTGGGATATATTGGAGTATCTTCAGTAGCCCTCCCATTTACCATAAAGAATTTCTCCCCCTTAATCACCTATATAGCAACAAAACCAAACAAATTATCTGTTGCCTAGCTATAGCATCAGTTCCCTAACAACAACAACAACAACAAAAGACACACAGACAATAGCATAGAAAGTGGGTAAATTACGAGACCCACTTCTTCTTCCCTGTTGTCTGAGGTCAGCTCGTGTGCACATTCTTCCCTAATCACAAATAGCAACAACAAACAAGTGATATATATGGGTGGTTTCTCTGGTGAATAGGATCAGTTCTGACTTGTGGTCTTCACAGATGATACCATCAACAACAAGCAGCATGTGCGTTCCTATAATCACAAATTTTACGGGGCTCAATTTAACTGTTGTCTATAGGTCTCTGTATGGTTCCTAAGTATAGCTTATTTGAGATTCATTCTTGCTCAAGTTTTGTTGTCAACGTAACACTCAATCTGTCGAGCTGTTTTTATTGTGGTTGTTGTTGATGTAGTTGTTGTTATGGTAGTAGTATTAGTAGTATTAACATAAATAGTTGTTATAGTTTATCTTTTTGTAATCGTAGCATAAGTAGTTGTAATTGTTATTGTTGTTGTCTAGTACCAGTTCTCGATCAAAACTGACAACCAAGGGACACTTGACACAGAAACCATATTACTAGTTGTTGTTGTTGTTGTTGTTGTCTAATATCAGTTGTTGTTGTTGTTGTCCAGTATCAGTTGTTGTTGTCCAGTATCAGTTGTTGTTGTTGTCCAGTATCAGTTGTTGTTGTTGTCCAGTATCAGTTGTTGTTGTTGTTGTTTAGTATCAGTTGTTGTTGTTGTTGTCTAGTATCAGTTGTTGTTGTTGTCTAGTATCAGTTGTTGTTGTTGTCTAGTATCAGTTATTGTTGTTGTTTTCTAGTATCAGTTCTCGACCATGACTGACAACCGAGACGGACACTTGACACAGAAACCATAAGATGTGTTCACCACCAAGCCCCAGTTCTTTCTCTTCCTAGTGTCTGCCTGGGATCAGTTCATCGTTCGTGTTTACGTTCCTGAGGTGAATTATTTCTCCGCTGGCGTCTCCACGTGGCACCATAATCCACACCGCAAAGTGCAGTCTAACTCACTCACCCACTCACTCATCTTACCCTCCCCTCCTTACTCACCCTGCCGCAACCCACATATGTATCTCCCTCACATATACAACAACAAAACACACACATACACAAAACACACACACAAAACACATACACAAAACAGACACACAAAAGAGACAGACACACACACAACAACATAACACATACACAACATAACACATACACAACATACACACAAACACACATAAAACACACACACATAATACACACACACACATAAAAGACAAGCAAACAAACATTCTGCAAGCATTTTAAAGCGACACGCAGACTACTACTCCTCTGAAGGACGTAATTATAAACACTTTACAAACTGCTTAGAATAATTACCACAGGGACGCTACACTGGCTATTTTGAAGAACACGTAAACGTCAACACACGCCATTATGAACAATGCAAAAGTTATATCTCATAAACTTTTATAAAAACGAGGTAAATATTCACGTGCAATTTTGAGCAACAATCAGTACAGTTTTTTTTTATACAGTATTGACCATTTTGGAATAACTATTATCTTTGTGGTATGGAGTGATGTAGAGGAGAGACGTGAGGTGTTGTATAGTGTGTTGTGGTGTGTTGTGTTGTGGTGTGGTATAGTGTGTTGTGGTGTGGTATAGTGTGTTGTGTTGGGGTGTAATGTGTTGTGGTATGTCGTGGTATAGTGTGTTGTGGTATGTCGTGGTGTGTTGTGTTGTTGTATGGTGTAGGTAGGAGTGGATAACTGCGGTGGTGGTGGTGGTGGTGGTGTGATAATGGGGTGGATTAAAGTGGAGTGGGAGTGGATGGCCCGTGACGTCCTCCACTCTGTGTGTGTGTGTGTGTGTGTGTGTAACGGGGGTGGGAGAGATGGGCATGACTGAGAGACTGGATCTGAACGGGTGTGTTGCAAGTTTGAATGTGTGTGTGTGTGTCAAGTGTGTTGAAGGAAAGAGTGTGTGTGTGTCTGTGTGTAAAGAGTGTGTGTGTGTCTGTGTGTAAAGAGTGTGTGTATGTGTCAAGAGTGTGTGTGTGTGTGTCAAGTTTGTGTGTGTGTGTCAAGTGTGTGTGTGTGTGTGTGTGTGTGTCAAGTTTGTGTGTGTGTGTGTATTTATATAAAACACTGAAGGTTTTTGCAAGAGTGACGTCATGTAACATTAAGGAAACTTTAGAAAACAGTGAGGGGCGGGGCGGGGCAGGCAGGGCGTTGTGTTGAAGAGGAAGGTGGGTACAAGTGCACTGGGGTGACCTTGAGCCCACTGAATACCTTATACCCAATCCTACCCTATACCCTACCCTACTCAACCCTATAGCCAGGACAAAAGAGTAGGGACTTTATTAATAAGGGAATCTATAATGATGTCAGAAAAAAAAAAGGATATTAATCAGTCTCTGTTTCTCTCTCTCTCTCTCTCTCTCTCTCTCTCTCTCTCTCTCTCTCTCTCTCTCTCTCTCTCTCTCTCTCTCAGGGAAACAACAAGTCAGGACACAAAACTTATAATAAAAGGTTGATGAGATGACGTCAAGGTGTGTGTGTGTGTGTGTGTGTGTGTGTGTGTGTGTATGTGTGTGTGTACATATTTGGTTGACTGTCCATAACAAAACCTGAGAGCGAGTCATCCGGCCAAGGCATGACTGTGTTAAGGGACCCTGTGATGTCGTCAGAAAATTGGAGGTCAATGAGTCTTTCAAACATTGCCACGAAACACACACACACACACACACCTATATGGATGGAGCTTGTTTCGTGACATAGTCAGGATGAATCAGAAGCCTCCAATTTTCATATACGATCATAGGGTCCTTACTGGTACCCTGTTGCTTGGAAGAATTTGGAGGAATCAGTTGCTACCCCCTTAAATTAAGGGACCCTGTGATCATGTTTAATTCTGGTGGTGGCTTCTGATTCCTTCTGACTATGCCATGGAAGAAGCTCCTTAAATGTAGGTGGTGTTTCGTGGCAATGTTTGAAGGACTCGCCAACCTCCAAAATTCTTACTACCTCACATGGGTCGTAAACAAACATTTAAGATGCGTCATTAAGTGCTGGAGGGTCGTAAGATGCGTCATTAAGTGCTGGAGGGTCGTAAGATGAATAGAAATATACAGAAAAATATACAGTAGAGTAAGTCATTATAAGGTATATATCAAAGTGCAGACCCTGGTATAGATAATAATATAAATAAAATAAACACGGCACATACAAAACAGTAATAAATAAAAAGGGAGAGATAAAATAAATAAAATAAACAGATACACAAATCATAATAACAATAAATAATAGAAAATAAACACAGGCACATAAAAAATAATAATAAATAAATAAAATAACCACAGACATAAAGAATAATAATAAATAACACCAAATAAACACAGGCACATAAAGAAAAGTAAAAAAAGGCCGACATAAAACTCTGCCAAAGGTATCTTATTTCCGGAGGGCAGCGAACCATAAAGTTAATTGCTGGCCCTCCACCTCCACCACCTCCTCCATCTCCTTATCCATCTCCTCCTCCATCTCCTCCTCCTCCATCTCCTTTTCCTCCTCTCCTCCATCTCCTCCTCCTCCATCTCCTTACCCTCCATCTCCTCCTCCTCCATCTCCTTACCCTCCACCTCCTCCTCCATCTCCTTACCCTCCACCTCCTCCTCCATCTCCTTACCCTCCACCTCCTCCACTTCCACCATCTCCTTATCATCCTCTCCTCCACCTCCTCCTCCTCCACCACCTCCTCCTCCACCACCTCCTCCTCCTCCTCCATCTCCTTACCCTCCACCTCCTCTCTTCCTCTCCTTACCCTCCACCTCCTCCTCCATCTCCTTTTCCTCCTCTCCTCCACTGTCATCTCCTTATCCTCCTCTCCTCCTCCTCCACCTCCTCCTCCATCTCCTTATCCTCCTCTCCACTACCTCCTCCTTTTCCTCCACCACTGTCATCTCCTTTTCCTCCTACATCTCCCTCTCCACCTCCTCCGTCCCCACCTCCCTCTCCACCAACTCCTTTTCCTCCTCCATCCCCACCTCCCTCTCCACCTCCTCCTTCACCACCTTCCTCTCCACCTCCTCCATCCCCACCTCCCTCTCCTCCTCCCCCCCCTCCTCCTTCCCTAGTCTCGCCCACTTAATCATTCCACTCATTCCTCTCCTCACTTTGGTTCACACTTGGCCAATCTCTTGTTTACATTATTTTTTGGAGGTCTCTTCATTCCTCAAAACTAGACCCCGAAATTTATTACTTTCCTTATCTATATTCTCTTCGATTTCTCCTCATCAAAACCTTCCCTCTTCTTCTTTCATCCATCCACTCCTCTCTCTCTCTCTTTTTCATTTTCTCCTTCAATAATTCAATCTCTCTTTCCCCTTTTCTGCTTCTTACTATTTCTCTCCAATCTCCCCTCACCACTTCCCTCTACATTCACTTCTCAGGCATTATTTCCTTCCTTTTATTAATCTCTCTCTCTCTCTCTCTCTCTCTCTCTCTCTCTCTCTCTCTCTCTCTCTCTCTCTCTCTCTCTCTCTCTCTCTCTCCACCCTGTAAAAGTGAAATCGGAATGATGGAGAAATTTCCCACGAGAAACCCACCACGTGTCCAGTGACCGCGTCTGGTTGGCTTGTGCTGAGCTAACACTACATACATACACCCCCCCACCACCACACCATTCTCACACCACACCCTACCTTACACTATATACATACACCCCACACCACACCCTACCTTACACTACATACATACACCCCACCACCACACCACACCCTACCACACCACACCCTACCTTACCTTTACACTCCACCTTCCCTCCCCCCTTTCTTGTTTCCATCTCCCTTTCCTTCCCATTTTCCTTTACTTTTCCCCTCCCCCTTTTTTGTTTCTCTATCCCTTTCCTTCCCTTTCTTCCTTTACTCTTCCCCTCCCCCTTTCTTGTTTTCATCTCCCTTTCCTTCCTTTCCTCCCTCTTGTCTCCATATACCTTCCTTTCCCTTCCCTTCCCCCTTTCTTGTTTCCATCTCCCTTCCTTTTCCCTTCCCTCCTTGTTTTCCATCTCCCTTACCTCCCCTTTCTTCCTTTACTTTTCCCTTCCCTTTCTCCTTGTCTCCATCTCCCTTCTCTTCCCTTTCTTTCTTTACTCCTCCCTCCCCTCTCATGTTTACATTTTTCTTCCTCCTTTACTATCCCCTCCTACATCCCTTCCTCTTTTACTATCCCCTCCTACATCCCTTCCTCTTTTACTATCCCCTCCTACATCCCTTCCTCTTTTACTATCCCCTCCTACATTTCATCCTCCTTTACTATCCCCTCCTACATCCCTTCCTCCCTTCTACTTTGCTATACTTTACCTCATCCTTGTAGGCAAGTTAGAATAGATGTGTTTTTTGTATTAATAAGCATTGTAATCCCTTTAGTTCTCCCCTCCCATCCTATCCCCCCTACACACACACACACACACACACACACAGTTTGTTGGTTGTTGTGGGAGCAGCGTATAGGAATGAGAGCGAGTGAGAGTGCAAAATGTGTGACAGTGAGAGCGTCAGCGTGAGTGAGTGAGTGTGTGAGTTGAGGGAGGAAAGTGGCACAGACAGACAGACAGAGAGAGAGTGGAGGAGTTCTGGGAGGAGGAGGGAAAAGCCATACGTGAGTGAATGAGAGCGAGGAAGTGTGTGTGTGTGTGTGTGTGTGAGAGAGAGAGAGAGAGAGAGTCCGAGTTACCAGAAGGGGCGTGAGTGAAAGAAGGGAGGAAGTGAGAGAGTGAGGATGGATGTGAGGGCAGGTGAGGCGTGAGAGTATGAAACTGATTGAGGGAGGAAGGTATAGGTAGGTAGGTAGGTCAGAAATTGAGAACGTCGACTGGGGAGAGTGAGTGAGAGAGAGAATGTGAAAGTATGAAGAGGGGGAGAGTGAGGGAGAGGATGTCAGGGAGTAAAAAAGAAGGGAGAAAGTTGGAGGAGAGGATGTGAGGGGATACAAAAAGGGGAAGGGAAGAAGATTGAGGGAGAAGAAGTGAGAGTATGAAAATGAGGGAAGAGTGAGTGAATAAAAGGGAGGAAGTGAATGGAGGAAGAGACAGAGGGAGAGAGGTCAAGAATAATTAAGATAAATAACTAGATAAGCGGTAAAGATAACAATAAAAACATAATGAGAGAGAGAGAGAGCGAGAGAGAAACAAATTAGTGTGTGAATTAATATTAAACTTGACAAACCTACAGAATTACACACACACACACACACACACACACACACACACACACACACACACAGACAGACAAGAGATGGAGAGAGCCAGGGCACATTTCAGGAGACACATGAGAGGGATGAGGCCGGAAGGAAGGAAGAGAGAGGAAGAGCAGGTTACGGAATTGGGGTGACTCACTGACACCTTTCTCTATATTGGAGGAGGAAGGAGAAGGAGGAGGAGGAGGAGGAGGAGGAGGAGGAGGAGGAGGAGGAGGAGGAGGAGGAGGAGGAGGAGGAGGAGGAGGAGGAGGAGGAGGAGGAGGAGGAGGGAAGAGATGGATTAAAGAAGGGAGGAGGAGAGAGATGAAATAAAGGAGGTGGAGGAAGAGAGTAGAGATGGGGCAAGAAAAGAGGAGGGAAGAGGAGGAGGGAAGAGATGGGGAAAAAACGAGGAGGATGAAAGAGATGGGAGGAAGAAAAGGAGGAGGAGGAGGAGGAGGGAAGAGATGAGTTAAAAAGAAGCAGAATGGAGTAGGAGATGGAGGATGATACCAATACCACTACCACTATATTATTACTACACAGACTAGACATTGTCCCACTTGTCAGATTACAATGGTGTTGGTAGTAGTGGTAGTAGTAGTAGTAGTAGTAGTAGTAGTGTCATTCCATCACGTCTAGGGGCCAAGTTAGTGTCGTCGTCTACAACATGTGCGTCTCTCTTTCACTTGCGTAAACCTTTGTCGACCGAGTAAGAATCTTTATCAATCTATTCTCATTTTATGGGTCATGGCTCCTTTTCTGATTTAGTTTGTTTTTCATGTTTTCTCAAATATCATGAGCTACAATCCTACCTCTGTTTATTAAGGGGAGATTCTTTTGTTGGTGAATATGAAAGTCGATGTTTCCTCCAAATTATAACATGAAACAGATCCCCTATTGATACCATCGATGGTGTCTGTTTACAAATATACTTAGGAGGAATCAGTAGCCTTCCAATTTACCAACAAGTGAATCTCCCCTTCATTAAGTTTGGTCGTGACTGGATAACTTTCCGTCAAACAACCTAGATGCTGTGCTCGTTACTAGTGGAGACAACTGTACCAGGTTCTCTGATTGACAAAAGGCCACTGAGCAAGTTATAGTTTTTATGGTTCGGCCTAACCACTTACTAACTAACTAACTAACTAACTAACAAACTAACTTACTAACTAACTAACTAACTAACTAACTAACTAACAAACTAACTTACTAACAAACTAACTTACTAACTTACTAACTAACAAACTAACTAACAAACTTACTAACTAACTAACTAACAAACTATCTTACTAACTAACTAACTAACAAACTAACTTACTAACTAACTAACTAACAAACTAACTTACTAACTAACTCGAGTTATTATCATCTTATCAAACTTGTTCGTGTTTCAATAGGTCAGCAAGTTAGGTTAGGTTAGGTTAGGTTAGCAGGTCGCATTTCTTATTAATATTTTTACTTCCTCATTATCTCGTTTATATGCCAAACATTTCTCTCAATATATATAAATATCCTATAATTTACTAGTCACTGTACTTTCAAATTCGTATTTTTTGTAAAAAATTATATATTTTTTCTAAAAGATTGTATTAATTAATAAAGTAGAATTGCCGTCTAGAATATACACGTAAAATATATACATTCACACACAAAAAAAACACACACACCAATATCAAAATATTTATAAAAATAATTAACTGCAAAAATAATGGTAATAAACAGACACGAATTGATGGTGATATATTACGGACCCTGTGATCATGTATGAGAGAATTGGAGGCTACAAATTCCTCCTAACTATGCCACAAAACACGCTCCTTCCATATAGGAGGCGTTTCGTTGCAATAAATGAAGGACTCGTTTACCTCCAATTCTCTGACTACATCACAGGGTCCCTTAAGGGGATAATTCTTTTTTGGTACTTTGGAGTGCCTTGATTCCTCCAAAGTATGCCATGAAACAGAACCATAATAGCAAAAGTAATAGTGTTCGGTTGCTTGGACTAGATTGGAGGATTCAGTTGTTCCAGAATTACAAACACAAATCTTCCCCCTTAATGACCCTGTGATGTAGTGAGATTATTGGAGTTATAAGAGGCCTTCAAATATTACCATGAAACACCACCTATATGGAAGGAGCTTGTTTCATGGAGTGGTCAGGAGGAATCAGAAGCCTCCAATTTTCATACAAGATCACAGGGTCCTAAGTTATAGAGGCAGTCAGTCAGCGTGGAGTACACCCGGCTTATTAGTTAACTATATAGGGGGAGTCAATGTGGGAAGCGTGGGATTTCACACAACCTTGGGGGAAACTAACCAACCACGGATTATTAGTCGCGCTGTGTGTGTGTGTGTGTGTGTGTGTGTCTGTGTGTGTGTCTGTGTGTGTGTGTGTGTGTGTGTGTGTGTGTGTGTGTGTGTGTGTGTGTGTGTGTGTGTGTGAGAGAGAGAGAGAGAGAGAGAGAGAGAGAGAGAGAAAGAGAGAGAAAAAATTAGTCGCACTATATAATCGGCCGGATGATAGTGAGAAAACAATACCACACACTATAAACGTGAACTACTACTACTACTACTACTACCACAACCTCTACAACTACCACTACAACTACCACTACCACCACCACCACTACCACCACTAATTTGGGCACCAGAAAAAATATGAACAGTCGTATACAATATTAGTTTTTAAGACGATTTTTTTTTTTTTTACCACCAGAGTCTTCTTCAGTGTATGGGACAACCTCAATATTATTCACGCACTGTAGGATAGAGTGTAGGATTCAGCAGCAGTATGTTTCGCCTCGTGTTACATTCAGGCATCGTGACCAAAAAAAAAAAAAAAAAAAAAAATATCCTTCACGCTACCGTCCATCCACATACTTATTCAAAACACCAGAAAATAAGGTGATATCCTCCATCCTTCCCACCCTCTCTCTCTCTCTCTCTCTCTCTCTCTCTCTCTCTCTCTCTCTCTCTCTCTCTCATGAGTAAGGAAGGGATGATAATTATGCTGAGTGAAGGATGAAAAAGGAAGAGATGGCATGATGGGTAAGGAAGGGATGATAATTATGCTGAGTGTAGGATGAATAAGGAAGGGATGACATGCTGAGTGTAGGATGAATAAGAAAGGGATGACATGCTGAGTGTAGGATGAATAAGAAAGGGATGACATGCTGAGTGTAGGATGAATAAGGAAGGGATGATATGCTGTGAAGAGGATGGGAAAAGGAAGGGATGGTATGTTGTGTAAAGGTTGGGAAAAGGAAGGGATGACAAGCTAACTACTAGGTACAAGGGAGAACTGACTGACAGGTACCTACACACACACACACACACACACACACACACACACACACACACACACACAAAGATGGGTACAAGTATGACGAGTCTGGTGGTGGTGGTGTTAGTAGTGTGGCCTTGCATTTAAGGTCGTAATTCTTTTTTTGTTACATTGGAGTGCCTTGATTATTCCACAGTATACCAGGAAACAGGACCAGAAGAGCAAAACTAAGAGTGTTCTTTATTTTTTTTGTTGCTTGGAATAGTATGGAAAATTCGGTTGTTCCAGATTTACCAAAAAAAAAAAACTAACCTACTGTATACCAGCTGTGAGCCTCGAATTACATACACGTAAACAATACCTTCTTGATAATAGACACAAGATTTATATAGATACAAACTACATAGTGAATTTCCTATAGTCACCGTACAGTATTTAGATGCGTAATTATTATCGGTATCTAAGAACATATGGCAAAAGTTTACACACGTATTATTTCTGGGGACGTAACTTATATTTACATACACTCAGAAACACACCTACCTACCTACACACACACACACGCATTTGTACACTCCCACATACACATTTTTGCACACACATACATACAATCACACAATTTTACACACACACAATCATACACAACCACAAACACACAATTTTACACACACACAATTACACAAACACAATTACACAAACACATTTTTACACACACACAATTACACAAACACATTTTTACACACACACAAAGCGGTCACATCCCAGGGCCAGACTAATTACATAGGCTAAGGCTCGTTTACTGCACCAACGACACAAACACACACATACATAAGAACTTCCTCCTACATGTCCTTCGTCTGTGTGTGTGTGTGTGTGTGTGTGTGTGTGTGTGTGTGTGTGTGTGTGTGTGTGTGTGTGTGTGTGTGTGTGTGTGTGTGTGTGTGTGTATGTGTATGTGTGTGTGTGTGTGTGTGTGTGTGTGTGTGTATGTAAAAGGTGAGTGTGTGTGTGCCTGCCCAAGTTACACAACACTACCATACCCAGAAGTAAGGTGAGGTGAGGTGAGGGCAGAAGAATATTACAATAAAAAGAACGGTACCTCACATTCTTCTCAACACACCCAACACAATATATTCAAGTCGAGGAAATACCAAAATGAACGAGTGAGTGAGTGAGTTTGTTTGTGAAGAGGCAGGTAGGCAGGGTGAGTGAGTGAATGAGAGGGTGTGAACAGGGTAAGTGAGTGAGGGTGTGAATAAAGTGAGTGAGGGTGTGTATGAGTGAGTGTGTATGAGTGAGTGAGTGTGTGTGTGTATGAGTGAGTGTGTGTGTGTATGAGTGAGTGAGTGTGTGTGTGTATGAGTGAGTGTGTGTGTGTATGAGTGAGAGTGTGTATGAGTGAGTGAGAGTGTGTATGAGTGAGTGAGAGTGTGTATGAGTGAGTGAGAGTGTGTATGAGTGAGTGAGGGTGTGAACATGCAGGGAGGACAAGTAAATAAGTAAGTAAGTGAGAAAGTAAATAAGTAAGTAAGTAAGTGAGTGAGTAAGTGAGTGAGTAAGTGAGAGAGTGAGTGAGTTACCATGGCAAATGCATAGAGAGAAAGTTTTAGTGAGTACGTTTTGGGTTAGGTTGACTTTCTAACAAAATAGTTGTATATATAAAACTTGGATGTACCCTCGATCCTTCCCTCGTATATATAAGTACTTAATGATGGTAGCTAGTGTATACATAATGACTGCATGTACAGTTGGA
Source organism: Petrolisthes manimaculis (assembly GCA_034508575.1). NCBI lineage: Eukaryota > Metazoa > Arthropoda > Malacostraca > Decapoda > Porcellanidae > Petrolisthes > Petrolisthes manimaculis. The sequence continues at coordinate 38,728 of JAWZYT010004947.1, read as the reverse complement.
CACAGGAATTGGTGGTACAGCCCCTGGTGAAAGAAAGATACTTGTCCCATTTGAGTAACCAGTGTCTATTATCAGGTACATACTTTTTATTACCATCCTCAATACTGACTTCTGCCACTGGTGTCTCCTATTTGGCACTAAGGAACTTGATATTGGGAGAAATTGACCATCTTTCACTCGAGCTGTACCACGAATTCCTGTGTCCAACTGTACGTACCGTGTCCTTATAAGTAGCGATACCTATTGTGTATATAAAGTACAGTAAGGTACATTAAGTAGTATCTCGACTGGACGCATTCCAATTTCTTAGGTTAGGTTAGGTTAGGTTAGGTTAAAAGGTTGGTTTGGTTTGGGTCAGTTGGTTTGGGTTAGTTAGGTTACGTTAAGTTAAGTTAGGTTTGGTTTGGTTGGTTAAGTTGGGTTTGATTTGGTTTGGTTTGGTTTATGTTTTAAATGGTTTGGTTGGGTTAGTTGATTGGGTTGGGCTAATTAGGTTTGGGTTACGTTGGTTTAGCTGTGTAATGTCCTCTTAAATAATGGTAAATGTATGTTATAAAGGGAATAACATTATATGGGAAGATTTCTATAATAGGATTGTCCCTCATCCCACCCTACATTCCATCACACACACACACACACACACGCACACACACACGCACACACACACACACACAGACACACACATGCCGCTGCACCTGTCCTAATTTAACTAGCCTACTTTCAGCTACTTTCCCATCCTGACATTAGCTACCTGTAGGGCCAGATGTGTGTGCGAGTGTGTGTATATGTGTGTTTACCTGGCATGACCTGGTGTGTCACTGTGGAGGGGGGGATGGGTTGGGGGGATGGGTTGGGGGGATGGAAGGGTGGGATGGGTGGGATGGAAGGAAGGTAGGGAGAGAGGGAGAGGAGAGGGGGAGGTAGGGAGGGGGGGAGAGGAGAGGGGGAGGTAGGGAGGGGGGGAGGGGGGGGGAGGGGAGGGGGGAGGGGAGGGAGGGAGGGGAAGGTAGGGAGGGAGGTAGGGAGGGAGGGATGTGAGAAGAGTGATCACGAAGGCAGGGTTTGTACAGAGGGCAGCTCGTGGTACACTCAAAGCTGGTTGGTAGGTAGCGTGAAAGTTCAGTTGTGTTTGTATGTGTGTGTGTGTGTGTGTGTGTGTGTGTGTGTGTGTGTGTGTGTGTGTGTGTGTGTGTGTGTGTGTGTGTGTGTGTGTGTGTGTGTGTGTGTGAGAGAGAGAGAGAGAGAGAGAGAGAGAGAGAGAGAGAGAGAGAGAGAGAGAGAGAGAGAGAGAGAGAGAAAGAGAGAGAGAGAAAATGGGGGAAGGAGAAAACATAATATTCTACCACATTCTTGAGACATTTCCTTGACCACTTAATACAAGCACGTTCCCTTCCTTCCTCCCTCCCTCATAACACTGTAATGATAATGTTACCAGAGAAAATAACTTACATCTAACATTAACAGTGGGGAGTCTGGACCAGTGTGATGATAAACCCGAGATTCAAAGTGTCGTGAATCATAGGAACTCGTCTCTTCTGCTTTGACTATAAAAACACCAATGATGTTAGACTAATGATGGTCATTTTTGTCTAATCTCGAGACTTGGGATTTTAAAACACTATCACATCACACTGACAGAACAAGCAGACAGTAATATTGACCGTGACTAAACAAGTACCAGATATAATTGTATAAGTCTTCTGTCTCACTCGCCTTTCCCTAAACTCTGAGAATGGAGATGGGATATACAGTAGCTATTTATTATGTACAGTCGTAGCTCATACTCTTTGATCAAGTTGTAAGGGGAAGTCTATTCAAGGATTATATGCCGCGACTGTACAGTATTCGTGAATTTATAAACACAAAGAGCGTGAGTACGAAATTTCCTTTCAATAATATACGATTTTGTAACGATTTCCCGAAGGGCAAGAAAAGATGAGCTTGCAAAAAACTAACTGTACCTTTTAAGAAACCTTTTATAACTTGTAGATTATTCTGTTCCTTTTATCCAACTCTCACAACTAATGAACCCACCAAGAGACGAAGCGAAAGTATATATACACACATGAAAGTGCCTGAGCTATACGAGTACACTAGTGAGCAATGAAGCAGAGGAGAAGGTGTCGTGTTTACCGTGGTGTGACAACCTGTTTACACTCCCCTTTTGGTCATTCTCAACCCTTGGACGACGGTACGGAGAAAACTTAGCCATACTCTATACTCTGGACACGAACCATAAAAAGACTTCTGCATTATACTCTGGATGATAATATATACTTCTGCATTATACTCTGGATGATAATATATACTGCTGCATTATACTCTGCCTTATAATATACTGCTGCATTATACTCTGCCTTATAATATATACTGCTGCATTATACTCTGCCTTATAATATACTGCTGCATTATACTCTGCCTTATAATATATACTGCTGCATTATACTCTGCCTTATAATATACTGTTGCATTATACTCTGGACGCGAATCACAAAACGATTTCTGCATTATACTCTACATTTTATTATAAAGTTCTGTATTATACTCGGCATTATATAATATAATATAATATATTCGAGGACAACAACAAATCTTTTATTGATCTTTAGTTCCAGTATAATCGATTAAGGACTCTGTGATCGTGTATAAAATTGGAGACTTCTGATTCCTCCTGACCATGCCACGAAACAAACTCCTTCCCTACATTGACCTCCAATTTTTTTAACTACATCACATATAAATAATAAACAAATAAAAAAATATAAATAAATAAATAAAATCATAGTAAACTGTGACATACATACATACATACATACATTTGAGGTGACATGTGAAACCCGAGCAAAATAATGGGGTTAATTTGGGGTGGGTCCTCAGAATACATACATACATACATACATACATGCTATAGCCTAGGTCCCCCCCCCCCCCCGCCCTCTTTATGCCCCCTAACCCCCCCCACCCCCCCACCCCACAGGGCACAGGTATACAACTAACAAACAATAGATGATGCTACGTTTGTTTGTTTGTTTTCTCTAACCCGGATGTATGTGTGTGTATGTGTGTGTATGTGTGTGTGTGTGTGTGTGTGTGTGTGTGTGTGTGTGTGTGTGTGTGTGTGTGTGTGTGTGTGTGTGTGTGTGTGTGTGTGTGTGTGTGTGTGTGTGTGTGTGTGTGTGTGTGTGTGTGTGTGTGTGTGTGTGTGTGTGTGTGTGTGTGTGTGTGTGTGTGTGTGTGTGTGTGTGTGTGTGTGTGTGTGTGTGTGTTTTTATGTATATTATTAACACGTTTCTTGATTTGTCACCCACACTCATCATATCAATTATTCATATTTTTGACATCAATAGGAATATTGTTATTTATCTAAGACATTTTTTAAAGGAATTATGATGTTAGTGAGTGTATAATTATGTACAGTAGACTCGTTATATACTCAAAACTGTATAATTATAACACCTACATTTTTGCTTTCACTACTTGAGAAGATAGAACAGAATAGTAGATTAAGAATAGTTAAAGTTTGATAAAGATAATAGATTTAGAATAGTTAAAAGTTTAGTAAAGAGTATAGATTTATAATAGTTAAACTTCAGTAAAGAGAAAGAATAGATTTAGAATAGTTAAAGTTTCATAAAGATAATAGATTTATAATAGTTAAAGTTTAATAATGATATATAACTTCAAGAGACTAAATAAAAGAAGTGGATAATTAGATAAATGGCATAATTATATTTTATAGTCGTGGTCATAAAAGAATAATAATAATCTCTTTTCAACTAATGTCTTTACCTTGATACTTTCTGCGCGGCACGTCACGATGAAGTGGGAGGGGGGCGGGGGTAATTAAAGAGAAAGAGGGGGGTAATTAAAGAGAAAGAGGAGAAAGAGGAGGTGGAAGAGGAGGAGGATAAAGTGGAGGAGGAAGAAGAGGAGGAGGATAAAGTGGAGGAGGAAGAAGAGAAGGAAGATAAAATGGAGGAGGAAGAAGAAAAGGAAGATAAAGTGGAGGAGGAAGAAGAGAAGGGAGATAAAGTGGAGGAGGAAGAAGAGAAGGAAGATAAAGTGGAGGAGAGAGAGAGAGAGAGAGAGAGAGAGAGAGAGAGAGAGAGAGAGAAGGAAAGCTGGTTGTGATTGACTTTCCTCTCATAAAGGTGAGAGTGTAATGTAAGAAGGGTATAGTATAGGAAGGTGTGGTATTGTTTATTGCAGTGATTCTATTGTATTGTATTGTACCTCATTCCCTCCAGCACTACACCAAGATTAATTAAAGGTGTTAGCATGAGTTGTCGTACAAACATATCACCTTAGAACACACACACAGACACACAAGCATAAAACTATAATCTTTCACATAAACACACACCACACACATAATATAAGCCTTACACAAACAAGTAAAAAATTCTATTCTTTCACACACACACACACACATCTAAAACATTAAACACACAAGCACAAAAACATATTCTTTCACACACACACACAAGCACAAAAACATATTCACACACACACACAAGCACACAGGAGGAAAAAATAATTTATACTGACCGCCAAGAGTCACCTAAAGCAACCACACCTCCATGTCTATGCAAGGACGAACTTAGTCTTACATCACCAAGGCAATTGTATAGTAAACAGCTGCACACACACATACACACACACATACATAAAAAACACGGACAAATAATCACACACACAAATAAATGAACAAGTTATCTTACACACACACGCACACATATAAAAAAACACGAACAAATAATCACACACACAAATAAATGAACAAGTTATCTTTCACACACACACACAGACTCTCTCTCTTTCTCTCTCTCACACACACAAACATGCAAATAAAAGAACAAATAATCTTTCACACACACACACACACACACTCTCTCTCTATCTCTCTCTCACACACACACAAACATACAAATAAAAGAACAAATAATCTTTCACACACACACACACACACACTTTTTTGACAAGGGTGGAGACTGACTTACTTTTATAAACGAGCCTGATTTGCTTCCTAGATAGACTCTGATCCTGTTCATATACTTTCTATCAAATATCGATTACATGTTGGTTTGTTTACATGTTCCCATTTACCAACACATTTACTGTATATTCTACTCAAGGGACCCTGTGATATAGTCAGAAAATAGGAGATAAACAAACGACTCATTCAAATATTGCCACGAAACATTACCTATAGAGTAGGAGCTTGTTTCGTAGCATAGTCAGGAGGAATGAGAAGCTTCCAATTCCTATACACGATCACAGGGTCCTTAAGATTAGATTCTCTTGTTGGTGAACTGAAATGACGAAGACGACGAAGAAGAAGGGGACGAAGAAGGCGAAGAAGAAGACGACGAAGAAGAGGGACTTACCTGAGTGACGGGGTCTCGTTCGTGTAGTCGTAGGTCGTCATGAGGGAAGAGGTCCTGTATCCTCTCTACCTCACTCTCCTCCTCCTCCCCTCGCCTCACCAACTGTAACAACAACAACAAAAGTTATCTATTAGTAAAGGTAGGATGCAATATTTTATGATAGTATAAGTAAAGATAGGATACAATATTATAATGATAGTATTATTAGTATTAGCAAAGGTAGGATGCAATATTATAATGATAGTATTATTAGTATAAGTAAAGGTAGGATGCAATATTCTTAATGATAGTATTATGATGCAATGGGCTATGCAATGAAACAGATGGTGGTGATGGTTGAGACAAAGAATGGATAGATAATGATGACAATAAGAATGGTGATTGATAGTCATTGTGGTAAATGCTATAACTATATTATTATTATAAAGATTGGGGTTCTTGTTGTAGTGGTAATGAGTGTGTGTGTGTGTTGGTGTGTGTGTTGGTAATGGGCGTGTGTGTGTGTGTTGGTGGGTGTGTGTGTGTTGGTAATGGGCGTGTGTGTGTTAGTAATGTGTGTGTGTGTTAGTAATGGGTGTGTGTGTTGGTGTGTGTGTGTTAGTAATGTATGTGTATGTGTGTTAGTAATGTGTGTGTATGTGTGTTAGTAATGTGTGTGTATGTGTGTTGGTGTGTGTGTGTGTTGGTAATGGGCGTGTGTGTGTGTGTGTGTGGTAGAATGGGCGTGGGATTGGTGGTGGGCGGCGGCTGTGGGAGTAATCAGGGTCAGGGGGAACCACTGCCACCAACACCAACAACAACCACTACCAATAACAACAACAACAACCACTACTACCAATAACAACAACAACCACTACCAATAACAACAACTACAATCACAACCATCAACATCCACCACTACCAATAACAACAACAATCACAACCATCAACAACCACCACAACCAATAACATTAACAACCACTACCAATAACAAAAACTACCACCATTACTACCACAACTACTATCATCACCAATCAACAACAACTACCACCACCACTACAACAATACAAAAACCACTACCACCACCACCACCACCACCATTAATCTACCAACAACTACCACGACTACAACAACTACCACTACTATAAACAAAAGACCACCAACATCCCCATAAACACAACCACCAACATCATTACTCATTTTATTGTTTACGTTATAGACAAAACCACAACACAACTAACACCACTACAAATAACACCATTAAATACACCATCAATACCACCACAACTATCATCATTAAATAAACCATAATTACCATCACAACTAACACCATTACTACCACCACAACTAACACCATTACCATCACAAATAACACCATCACCATCCCTGTAACACCATCAATATCACCACCATTACCATCAAGACTCACACCATCATCACCACCACCAATACCATCACCATAATAAACACCATCAAAGCTAACACCATCACAACTCTTCACCATCATCCATCACAATTAGCTAAAGTCCACAACTGACGTCACCATCAACAGAGTAAATTTCAAGAGAGTTCAATGCACCAGCAGGTTTAATATACACATACACACACACACACACACATACACACACACACACACACACACACACACACACACACACACACACACACACACACACACACACACACACACACACACACACACACACACACACACACGCCCTTAAATATTTGCACGGTATCTTACGTAAGTTGGCTTGAGTTACCATGGTAAGAATAATGATGAAAAAAAAAATGCAAAACCAATCAATCAATAATAACAATAATAATGAAAATGAAAATGAAAATGAAAATAATATAAACAATAATAATGATAATAAACATAAAACGATGATAATAATAATGATAACGATATTAATAATAATAATAATAAACTATAATTCTTCATTCTTCACATTTGAAAGTGTGTTCAAGCCATTCCTATAAGGACCTGTGACATATAAACAAATCAGAAACATTCGAGAAATTCTAACGTGCCTTGATTCTACTGCATAAATGTTGGGGTCGTGTGGCAGATTCAAGTATCTATTATACCTATTCTCCCCTACCTAATTTCATATCGTCTATACATCGAGTTGGAGAAACCATATAATCGATTCGAGTCTCTTATAGTCGCCCCTACCCACAGTATCACAATTTCAAATCATCTATACATCTGAGGTGGGAGACAACATATAATAGATTCGAGTCTCATATAGCCTATTTGTCCCTACCCACACCATCTCAACTTCAAATCATCTATACATCCGAGACAATAAAAATAGATTCAAGTCTCTTATAGTCGTCTCCAACATACCATCTCAAGTTCAGTACATTTTTAAAACATTACCTAATATGCACAACACTATCAATACAGCATCGTAACCCACTAAAGAAAAATACAACAACTATAAATCAATTCAAATAAATAATACAAACAATCGGTACAACTATGAAAAATCAACAAGAGAAACCAAACATACATAATATATATACGTACACCGTAAGGAAAATAATATATGGTACCGCAAGTAGTATATATATAGCCTGGGGGAAATGAACAACAACAACAACAGAAGCAGCAACAACAATAACAATGACCACAATCACCACCACTACGACAGAGAAAAATCAAAATAAATGCACGAGAAAATCAATGAACAGAGACAAATATATCCATAGAAACATACATCCATACATTCATCCAAGGAAATTATTGAACAGAGACAAATATATACTTAGAAACATACATCCATACATTCATCCAAGGAAATCAATAAACAGAGACAAATATATCCATAGAAACATCCATCCATCCATCCATCAGCAATACAACACAAAACCACCAATCAAACCAAACCACAAACCTAAATTCACCCATCACCAATTCAACACAAAACCAACCAACCAATACACCACCTGAGGGAGTTGTCGACGAAGGCCACCTAAGTTCAGTGACGCCAAAGGTTGGTTTTAGCTAGTTGAGGAGTGCCCCCCCCATCCCTTCAACCTGGCCCCCACCCCTATGCATATATGTAAATAAAGTTAAGGACCCTGTGATCGTGTATGAGACCTGGTGACTTCTGAATCCTCCTGATTATGCTATGAAACATGTACAGTAGTTGGTGTTTCGTGGCAATATTTGAAGGACTCGATTTCCTGCACAACAACATACACAACTAGAAAGAAGTTAAGGTATGTGTGTGATCCAGTCAGCAAGTCTGAAACATAACATAACTAACATTCCGCTGACTCCCGTTTTCCAAGCAATGCATTCATGGTATTTGCCGAAGAGCTTAAACACACACACACACACACACACACACACACACATATATTATCAGACCAAATGGATTATACTATGCACATTAAACCCAGTATTGTACTATTGAAGAATTGGTGAATATATGCAGTGTTGTCAATTGCATGCACGGGTATTGACCAAAGTTAGAATCATATCACTGGTAAAAAAATAAAAAAATAAAAATAAAACATACACAAAAAGCCAAGCCATAAATAATCATCTAACTAAATTTATCATAAGGTGGGAATAGGATTAAACATTTTGCCTTGTCAATGTGTTTAACTCTTTATCCTACACGTGTTTTGTTTGGCTCTTTTCGGTCACTGAGGACAGAATAAATAAGATGCGTAAAGCCCCCCTGCCCCCCAACGAGGCCCCCCCCCTAAGATTGGAACCCACGCCCACCACGCCACATTAGAGAGGGCGCGGTCATGGGTGGTGCTCGCTCTGGAATTCTTTTATACTGAAGCTACGTATTCTATTCATGTGATGATTTGGTTTTGGGGTGAACAGGGCAGAAGGCAGGTAAAGGCGAGAAAGTATAATATAATCGAACACACACACACACACACACACACACACACACACACACACACACACTCGCTCTGAACCACCTTGATACAAACATAATAAAGGAATTTGTTCGCTTCTTGAGTATGTTGGTATATTAATTAGAGCGCCTTGATTCCTCCAAAGTATACCAGGAAACAGGACCAAGTTAACAAAAATAAGGGTGTCTCGTTTGTTGCCCGGAATAGTTTGGTGGATTCACTTTCTCTCCTGACATACTAACACCACATGTAATAACCCCTTCTAGTATCTATGATGGTAACTAGGACATAAATGCTGTAAAATTAACTAGGACACAAATGCTGTAAGAATAACTATAAGGCACCAGTTTCATTCTCATTCTGCGTGCATTTTTTTCTTCCTGGTTTTAGGGTTATAATTATGTTCTCGTATCAGATTTGTTGGCGTCCTCTACACCCCCCTGAAAACAAGTTGTGGGACGGATAAGACCCCCAAATTGTTCATGAGGACTTTGGGATAAAAACTGCCTGTGAAGCTAACCCCTCAAACTCGGCACTGTGGTTAAGTAAGATGCCGCCTGATAACAACAAGTGGTCTAATGAAGGCTGGGGAGGCGAGACAACCAACGTGAGTAACAGATGCATTTACCAAGTGTTGTTGTTGTGAAGGGAAGGGGGGAGAGGGTGATGCAATGGAAGGGAAAGGGAGGAATGAGAAAGAGATGAATGTAGGGTGAGAGAGAGGGGATGTGAGAGGAGTACCAGATGCATTTACCAAGTGTTGTTGTGGAGAGTGAAGGGGAAAAGGAGAGGATATAATGCAATAGAAGGGAAAGGGAAAAATGAGGAAAAATGAATATAGGGTAAGAAGAGATGGGAGCAGAGGGGAGGGACGGGAGAGATGAAAAGAAAAACAGAAAAGGAATGTGATTACTCAGAGAAGCAAGAGACATGTCAAGCTATGTTTTGTGTGTGTGTGTGTGTGTGTGTGTGTGTGTGTGTGTGTGTGTGTGTGTGTGTGTGTGTGTGTGTGTGTGTGTGTGTGTGTGTGTACAGGATGAGCCAGAATACAGGACAAATAGTGGTGAGAGAAATGGTGAAGTATGGGCTGCCTAGTCAGGAGGAGTAGAGAGGGGTAGGAGGGATTGGGGTAGGGACAATGGGGCGAGGGGAGGAGTGGGCTAAATTGAGGGAGTGGCAGAATGGGACAGGTTAAGGTAGGGCGTATGGTGGGCCATGCTGAGGGAGTGGCAAGTTAACGGAGATAGAGTGGGCCAAGTTGATGAAGAAAAGTAGAAAGAGAAGCAAAAGGGGCCATGTTGGGTGTATGAGTAAGTGAGGATGGGTGGATTGGTAGGGGTGACTGGGCAAGGGGCAGGGTGGGTTGGGGTAACAGAGTGAGGGCCAGGGTGGGTTGGGGTGACAGAGTGAGGGGCAGGGTGGGTTGGGGTAACAGAGTGAGGGCCAGGGTGGGTTGGGGTGACAGAGTGAGGGGCAGGGTGGGTTGGGGTAACAAAGTGAGGGGCAGGGTGGGTTGGGGTGACAGAGTGAGGGGCAGGGAGGGTTGGGGTAACAGAATGAGGGACAGGGTGGGTTGGGGTGACAGAGTGAGGGGCAGGGTGGGTTGGGGTAACAGAGTGAGGGGCAGGGTGGGTTGGGGTGACAGAGTGAGGGGCAGGGTGGGTTGGGGTAACAGAGTGAGGGCCAGGGTGGGTTGGGGTAACAGAGTGAGGGACAGGGTGGGTTGGGGTAACAGAGTGAGGGACAGGGTAGGTTGGGGTAACAGAGTGAGGGACAGGGTAGGGGGTCAGGATGGGTGGAAGAGGGACAGGGTAGGGGGTCAGGATGGGTGGAAGAGGGACAGGGTAGGGGGTCAGGATGGGTGGAAGAGGGACAGGGTAGGGGGTCAGGATGGGTGGAAGAGGGACAGGGTAGGGGGTCAGGATGGGTGGAAGAGGAACATGTCCCCCTTGGCGTCTGGCCCACACACACCCATATATAAACACCAGCTTGTATATATAAACACACACACAACGGCCACCTACCTACACACCCAAATACAAACGCTCGCTTGTATATATAACCACACACACAAACACACACACATACCACTGTACCCTTTCACAATGAAGACACACATTCATGCTTAGATAATATATGTACAGTTGGGATTAAAGTTTCCATTCACATAAATGTCATTGCAGCAGATGTTTAACCCGTTTTCATGTAATCTTTTGATGTCTTAAGTTTGATAAGTCAGAGAACTTGCTTGTAACCCAATAGAAACCTCTGCTTAACTACAGAACAATAAGTAAAGGATTTCAATGCACCTTAATACACTATAAGAGGAAAATTGTCAAGTGTTTAATCCTTAAATCACTAAATTGTGTATCGAAAATCTCTCCGGCAACTGTACATGAAAACCAAACAATAATAATAAAAGATGCAAGAACAATTTCTGGATAAAATCACTGACATTCTCCACGACAAAACCACCGTACAACAAACATCCGACGACGACGACGACGAGGAGGAGGAGATTCTTCTCGTCAAATTATAGAAAAATACGAACATTTCTGAAGCAGACCACAAACTGCCACACCCACAGGCGACAAACAACAACCATCATCATCAACAACAACAACATGAGGGAGGAAAAGTTTTGTGTACACTCTCTGATTCACATTCTCTGTGTGTTTGCCTTACTAATACATTCTAGTTTAGGGCCTACATTCTCTGTCTTGTGTTTACATTTATCTTCTTCACTCTTTCTGACTTTTTTAATATACATTCTATTTAACATTATCTACATTCTATTTTACATTCTTCTTTTTAATTCTTTCTGCCTTTTTTATTATATAAGATTCTACTTTACATTCTCTGCATTCCGTATTCATTCTTCTTCTTCACTCTTTCTGCCTATATCATACATTCTAGTTTATATCATCTGCATTCCTTATACATTTATCTTTTTAATTCTTTCTGCCTTTTTTATTATATATTCTATTTTACATTCTTTGCATTCCTTATACAATCTTCTTCATTCTTCCTACTTATCTTAAGCATTCTACTTCACTCTTCCTACCTTTCTTACGTATGCATTCTACCTCACCCTAATCCTTTCTTATACTATTGATCAGCCCATAGCAAAATAAGCTGACATACATTTTTACGACCAACACCAAACGATAATAATTTCCGTCGGATGAAGGGAGGAATTCACGTCGCGTAAAAGATACACACAAATGACACAATGCTTGGACTAACCCCTGACGCATCTTCTATGTGTGTCAGAAGAAACTCCCCTATGTGTACAAATTTACAAACAAGAGTGAAACCAGGACGCATCACACACCTGCATACATGGGGGGGGGGGGGTAGTCACTGCACTCTTGTAATTGCTTGTGTGTGTGTGTCTCTCTGTGCTGTTGTTGTTGTTGTTGTTGTGTGTGTGTGTGTGTTTTGTTGTAATTTATGTGTGTGTGTGATCGTGTTGTTTTTGTTGTGTGTGTGTGTTGTTGTTCTGTGTGTGTGAGAGATAGAGAGAGAGTTTGTGTGTATGTGTGACCGTGTTGTTGTTGTAGTTGTGTGTGTGTGTGTGTGTGTGTGTATGTGTTGTTGTTGTTGTAATCTGTATGCGTGTGTATGTGTTGTTGTTGTTGTAATCTGTATGTGTGTGTGTTGGTGTTGTGTGTGGTGTGTGATCGTGTTGTATGTGTGTGACCGTGTTGTTTCGTATGTGTGCATGTGTGTGTGTGTTTTGTAGTTGCATAGTTTTCCACGGTGTAGGATTGCGGTGTTCGTTACGTAATAGCAAAAACTGGATTACCTACAGCATACGTGAAGCATTCCGAGTAAAGAGTGTCGTAGTTACCAACCCAATGAGTGAGTGAGTGAGTGAGTGAGTGAGTGAGTGACAGGCTACCTTCTTACTCCACTCATGTTCCAAAACTACTGTACGTGGGATTAGCATTTTATTCTTCTTCTTTTTTTTACATAATTTGGTTTCGCAACTTTAAAGAGACCCTGTTATCGTGTATGAGATCTGGTGGCTTCTGATTCCTCCTGACTATGCCGCGAAACAAGCTCCTTTTAATGTAGGTGGTGTTTCGTGGTAATATTTGAAGGACTCTCCAACCTCCAATTTTCTGACTACATCACGGGGGGTCCTAAATTTAGTAAGGGGGTAATACATTGTTAATACACTAAAGAGCCTTGATTCCTCCAAAGTATGCCAAAGTAACAGGGCGAAATTAACAAATAGAATGGTGGTCTGTTGCTTGGAATCGTTTAGAGAAATCAGATATTCCAGATTTACCAACACAGTAATAATTTCCTCCCTAAGTAGACCAAAAGCAAGATATATAATTTCCAGAAGATTTCAATGTGGAACTAGAAATAAAGCAAGATATATAATTTCCAGAAGGAGATTTCAATGTGGAACTAGAAATTGATCCAAGTCAGTAAAAAGATTGAAAAGACTTAACTGCATATTTTGTCAGCGGAGAAACTTTATATTAAGTGGATAATGTCAGTACGTTAGTGTGCCTTGATTCCTCCAAAGTATGTCAGGAAACAGGACCACAATAATAAACATAATGAGGTCCCGTTGCTTGAAATAGTTTGGAGGAGTCGTTTGCTCCAGATCTTTCAACACTGTACTCTCCTCATGTATCATAATAATCATAGTGAAAGTTTTAATGAATTTCAACTTCGTACAGGATTTCCATGACTTAATGAAAAGATACACACGTTGTAACAATTGTTTGCACTGGACCGAACAAAGTGAAACGGACAGTAAACAAGGAAACAATACGACTGCACGAATGCAAACACACACACACACACACACACAAAACATACCCACACACTAACAAAAACACACACACAGACACACACACTAACAAAAACACACACAGGCACTCACACATACAAAAACACACACACAGACACGCACACAAACAAAAACACACACAGGCACTCACACATAAGAAAAACACACACACATTCACGTTCCTGGCAAACATTAATTTCCTGTGAAAGCTACTGGCGACAGGGGGAAGGGAAGGGAAGGGAAGGAAGGGAAGGGAAGGGAAGGGAAGGGAAGGGAAGGGAAGGGAAGGGAGGGGAGGGGAGGGGAAGGGAAGGGAAGGGGAGGGGAAAGAAGGGAAAGGATGGGAAGAGAAGGGAGGGGAAAGAAGGGGAAAGAAGGGGAAAGAAGGGGAAAGGAGGGAAAGAAGGGGAAAGGAGGGAAAGGATGGGAAGAGAAGGAAGGGAAATGATGGGAGGGGAAGAGAAGGGAGGGGAAGGGAAGATAGGGGAAGGGAAATGATGGGAGGGGAAGATAAGGGAAGGCAAGAGAAGGGAAGGGAAGGGAAGGGAAGGGGCCTCTCACTCCTGACGATGCATGGTTATGTAGTTGCCTTACTCCCCTTTCATTTCCTCATCATTAATACTCTCTCTTGTTTGTACACTACCATCAACAAGTTCTCGCCACACACACACAGGCACCCACAAAATACACATACACACACAGGCACCATAAAAATAAACAGACACACACACACAGGCGCAGAAAACAAAAACACACACACACAAGAGCACAGAAAGCAAAAACACGCACACACAAGCACCCAAAAAGTAAACACACACACAAGAACACAAAGCAAAAAAAAAAAAAAAAAAAAAAAACACACACAAGCACCCAAAAAGTAAACACGCACACACACACACACACATTTGAAAGTCCTTCGGTGTTAACGTAGGAGTCATAGATATACAATACAGTACAGTATATATATTTTATTTTACCCAAGCCAACCTTCCTATAGTGTCCAAACAAAGTGATGATGATGATGATGATTATAGAGTGATGTATGGACGCTGTTTGTATTCATTATCAGGTTATTTTCGTCCATAACTCTCTCTAGTGTTGACTTCCTTGATGCTTAGAAGGAAGGAGAGATAGAGAGATAGAGATAGAGAGAGAGAAAGAGAGAATATGTGTGTGTGTGAAAGAGGAGATAGAGAAAAAGTGTGTATGTGTGTATGAAAGAGGAAAGAGAGAAAAAAAAGAAAGAGTGTATGTATGTGTGTGTGAGAGAGAAAGAGTATGTATGTGAGAGAGAGAGTGAAGTCCTCGCCACTTCCTTAGATCCGGATGCAACACACGAGACCCACCAATTTGCCACTCTGATTCCTCCACTACCTACCTGACTAGACGTAGGGAGGAGGGGAGGGAGGGAGAGAGGTAGGGAGGTAGGGGTGGATGGGATGGGGGTAGGGAAGGAGGGAGGTAGGGAGGTAGGGGTGGATTGGATGGGATGGGATGGGATGGGGGTGGGAATTATGCGTTGGGAAATATGCGAGTTGTTGGTGCGATGCTTTGGTAGGGGAGAGGGGAGGGGGGATAGGATTTTTGTTTACATTGGGATGGGGAAAAATGGTTGGTAGGGTGGGTGGGTGGGTGGGGATAGGAATAATTACAGTGGAATGGGGAATGGGGGAAAGATGAAAGGATGACAGGGAGTGGTTAGTAGGTAGGGAGGGGGAGGGGGGATTGGATTGTTTACATTGGGTTGGGGAATAAGGAAAGATGAATGAATGACAGGGAGTGGTTGAAAGTTAGGGTGGGTGGGTGGGGATAGGAATAATTACAGTGGGATTAATGGGGAATTAAGGGAAGATTGGGGTTAAGTCTAATTACGAATGACATGATATAAAATAGTAAGATCCTTTAAGTAAGATTACAGAGACATCAAATTGAAATTGCATTAATAAGTGAAAAAAAAGTTTAAATGATACCAAAAACCGTAAAAAAAGGGTGACGAGTGAAATAAAAAATAAGAGTAATCCAAATAAGGAAAAGAAGAGAATAAAACATAATTAGGACAACTAAGATAAACATAAGAAGGAAAAACGAAGCTGAGGAAATAAGGAAAGGAAAAAAGAGAGGGGAGTAAAGTAAGAAGGAAAAGGAGGGAATAGATGAGGGAAGAGCTGAGTAAACACAAGGGAAATAATTAAAGTTAAGGGAGAAAGTACAGTGTTGGTAAATCTGGAGCAAATAATCCCTCCAAATTATTCCAGGCAACAGAACAACACCATTATTTTTATTCATATACAGTAGTCCTTTTTCCTGGCATACTTGTGGAGGAATCATGGCACTCCAATGTAACATAAAGTGAATTTCCCCTCCTTAGGACCCTGTGATCGTGTATGAAATTTGGAGACTTCTGATTCCTCCTGACCATGCCACGAAACAACCTCCTTCTCTATAGGTGTGTGTTTTGTGGCAATATTTGAAGGACTCGTTTTAACTTCAATTTTCTGACTACAACAAAGGGTCCTTAAATAAACATTGTATGATAAGTAGACCGAGACATATAAAGATAATCTAACTCCATTACATCAACCATATGGAGGTATATACCGTGTTTGTATAAATAAATAACAACACTACCTCAGCACCCTATCATTTATAAACATATTTTACACAATATAAATACTTCACTAGTGCACCAGGTCTATGTTGTGTATGTGTGTGTGTGTGTGTGTTCGTAAGTCTATGTGTGTGTGTATGTGTGTTCGTAAGTCTATGTGTGTGTGTATGTGTGTGTTCGTAATTCTTGTGTGTGTGTGTGTGTGTTCGTAATTCTGTGTGTGTGTGTGTGTTCGTAAGTCTGTGCGCATGTGTGTCCGTAAGTGTGTGTGAGTTGCCACACCCACACGTAAAAGTAGTCTACAGTATATAAATAATAATAATAATAACACGAACATCACCTTCTCTTCCTCCCTTCCTTCATTCATTCATTCCTTCCTGAGCACTATAGAGGTGTGTGTGTGTGTGAGTAAACAATTCTTGGACCCCATCACAATTTATGATGGGAATTACTGGAGCGAATGTGTGTGAGAGAGGAGATAGGAAGCAATTTGTCCGAGTGAAGGGAAGGTGGGAAAAAATAAAAAATGCTTGCTTGCTTGCCGGGAGGGAGGGAGAGAGAGGGTGAAAGGATGAATCACATAAATAGACTCCCATATTATGAGGAGAGAAACTAGCCCACGAGGGTTGGATTCATAAAACATACCTTACGTATATACAACCATGACTGATAGTGCTGGACCACGGACCAAAGAGTGTTGGAGAGCAACTGAACAGAGAGATCGAACAAGTGAATTATCCAAACCATTCTCAACGTTGAAACAGGTTTAGAACACTCAAGAGTAGAATATCATCAAAATTGTGTTGGTATGCCACTGTCTTCATAATGGTACTTATTTTTGTCATCGAAGTGAGAGATAGGAACTTATAATATACAAGAAACACCAAAACAGGAAGGGAATATCTCCAAGAATGGGTTTATATGCCACTGTTGTCATTATGATGGTCCCAATTGTCATCCATCACAGTGAGAGAGAGAGAGAGACTTACTACCTACATAGTAATATCTACATAATGTGTTGATATGCCACTGTCATTAAGATGGTCCCAATTGTCATCACAGTGAGAGAGAGGAAGAGACTTATACCCTCCATTCTTCAACCACCAAGATGTCGGTCTGTTTACATCACCACATCGAGTCCCGCCTCACGAGTTTAATTGTCGGTGTTTTAGAAAGAGAAACTTGCGGTGGCATTGCTGCTACTAAATTATGCGTGAAATTAACATCTGCCAGACGTACGTACCATCTCTTCAAGCGTTGTCAAGTAGTAAAAAGAGAAAGTTGTATAAAGTTGTTTGTGAGAGAGTGATAGGCTACAATGTGAGGTGCATAAAATTAAAAAAAATAAAAATTGGGAAGTTCTGCGACTCAACAACAACAACAACGTCATTAATTAATTTTGAAGGAGGAAAAGACGGAAATCATTCCTAAAACGGGAGGTTCTGAGACTCAATAACAATAACAACAACAACAACAACGTCATTAATTAATTTCAAAGGAGGAAAAGACGGAACCATTCCAAATTTGGGTTTGGTCTGGGGGTTGTCGAGTCTGGTTTCATTTGTTTATCGTGAGTCATGTCTGCCAACCTATGTGTGTGTGTGTGTGTGTGTGTGTGTGTGATGCAGGTGAATGGGGAAGGGAGATGGGAGAGAGGGGAGAAGGGGGGGGGGGGAAGAAGAAGGAGAGGAGGATGGAGGGGAAGGGAGAAGGAGAGGGGGAAGGGAGAAGGAGAGGGAAGGAAGGGAGAAGGAGAGGGGGAAGGGAGAAGGAGAGGGGGAAGGGAGAAGGAGAGGGGAAAGGGGGAAGGGAGAAGAAGGGGGGAATGAGGTGGGAGGGAGGGAGAAGGGAGGAGGGGAAGGGAGAAGGGGGGGAAGGAAGGGAGAAGGAGAGGGGGAAGGGATAGAAGGGAGAAGTAGAGGTGTAACCATTTCCTCTCCAGATGAATGAGTGACGTAATGGTTCCTCAGGCTACGCAACCAACCTATACACTGTAGTTTTCCGTATTAGTCTTAGGTACAGTACGTTATCTGAATGGGGTGTATGTATAGCGGGCTCATAATTATATATACCGGTACTGTATATCTGTATATTTACAACACGGGTATAGGTGAATAGATGACTTTTTCCTATTCATTATATTATACTGTATATATATGTATTTACAACATGGGCTTAGGTGAATAGACGTGACACATTTTCCTATTCGTTATATATATCATTATTAGTCTTGAGTTTTTCTCTGTATTATAACAATTTATCATAATAAGGACACGAGTAGGTAAGTACAGTAAGGGAGTAACTACAGCAGACATCATGCAGTAAAATATTATAATATTCTGTTTGTCCTTCGTGACGTATAGTTAGTTTACGAGGCTGAGGTTTTGATCAGAATTAATAGAATATAAGTGTGTTCTGTTTATCCTGGTTTAGATGACGTGTTTACCTGTCCTTCGTGACGTGTAGTTAGTATAAGAAGCTGTGGTTTTGATCAGAATTAATAGAATATAAAATAATGTGTTCTATTACTTCTTTTTAATCCTGGTTTTGATGTCGTGTTTACCTGTCCTTCATCACGTAGTTATAGTGTAAAGAGGTTGAGGTTTAGATGACGTGTTCGACCCCAGGATGCAGCCAATTAAAGACTATCCCATAGTCAGGGTAACAGGATTCTTACTTGAGCCAACAACAGGAAGCCTCTTTCCCCCCGGTGACAGGTTTCAATTCAATTATACTTTTTTTTATTATTTTTTTTTTTGCTGGAATGATTTTGTTTTGTTTTCGTGTTGTTTTTTCTGTATTTTTTTTTTTTTTGGCTGAAAGCATTATTTTTTTTCTGGATTTTTATTTTTTATTTGATGGAATATCTTTTTTTATGGATTGTGTTTTTTCCTGGGACTAGAACACTTTGTAAATACCACTGTTTTCAAGGTAAAGGACAGACGAGTTTGACATTTCTTAAGGGTAGATGCTTTTCGTGTGTGTGTGTGTGTGTGTGGTGGGGAGGGGGGGGGGGTATATTTGTGGGGCTTCTGATGTCTCCAAATTATACCAAGAAACAGACCACTTCAATGGGGATCTACTTCATGGGATACTTTGGAGGAAACACAGATGTACCTTCCAATTCACCAACAAGCGAATCTTCCCTTCTGATTCCTCCTAACCATGCCACGAAACACGCTCCATCCCTATAGGTGTGTGTTTCGTGGCAATATTTGAAGGACTCGTTTACCTCTAATTTTCTGACTACATCACAGGAGCCCTTAAGAAATTACGTCTTTCGGTTCTGCCTCGGAAAACTAGTGATACAAAAAAAAGGCTCATTACGAACACTAATTAAAGAAAGGATGAAGGGAAGAGGAGGAGGAAAGAATAAAGGTAGGAGGAGGAGGAAAGGATAAAGAGAGGAGGAGGAGGAAAGGATAAAGAGAGGAGGAGGAGGAAAGGATAAAGGGAGGAGGAGGAGGAAAGGATGAAGGGAGGAGGAAAAGATGAGGGGGGAGAAAGGGAAGAGAAGGAAAGGATGAGGGGAAGAGAATGAATGAATGAGGAGAAGGAATGAATGAGGGGTAGAAAGAATGAAGAAGGGAGAAGGAAAGAATGAAGAAAGGAGAAGGAAAGAATGAAGAAGGGGGGGAGAAGGAAGGAATGAAGAAGGGAGAAGGAAAGAATGAAGAAGGGGGGAAGAAGGGGGGAAGAAGGAAGGAATGAATGAATGAGGGAGGGTGGAAGAAGGAAAAGATGAGGAGCGAATGAAGGAAAAGATGAGGAGCGAATGAAGGTATTGTTGAGTTCAAAACACAAAAACAATCCCACATCACAACGCATTAACCAATTAGAGTTTCGTCAACATGAATCACATCCTGAGTCATGACGCAACGCCCCCCCCCCCAAAAAAAAAAAAAAATCTGCCCGTGAAAAAACAAAACAAAACAAAAAACAGCAGGGACTCGTGCACACAACATTTGACACTTTTCCAGCTTGTGTGTATGTGCTCATGTGTGTACAAAGTGTGTAACGTGCTCACGTGTGTACAAAGACTCCTATGTGTGTGTGTGTGTGTGTGTGTTATTCTTGAGTACAGTTGGGGCCAAAATATTCGCAGAGTGAATGGGTATGAGGCAGAGGGAGTGTGTATGAGGCAGAGGGAGTGTGTATGAGGCAGAGTGAGTGTGTATGAGGAGAGCTGAACATGATCATAGACGAGGGAGGGGGACAAATGAGTGACGGGGTTTGAGGGTGGGAATGTGGTGATGGATGAGCAGTTATAGGTGGTTGTGTGTGGAGGGGGGCATGGGAAGGTGACTGTGTGTGTGTGTGTGAGGAAAGAGGGTGTGAATGGATTGCGAAGATGTGTATGTGTGTGAGAGAGAGAGAGAGAGAGAGAGAGAGAGATAATGTATTGCGAAGATGTGTGTGTTGGTATGTGTGTGTGTGAGAGAGAGAGAATATATTGCGAAGATATGTGTGTTTATGTGAGGAAATAGGGAAGAGGGTGTAAATATGTTACAGAAATTTGTGTGTGTGTGTGTGTGTGTGTGTGTGTGTGTGTGTGTGTGTGTGTGTGTGTGTGTGTGTGTGTGTGTGTGTGTGTGTGTGTGTGTGTGTGTGTGTGTGTGTGTGTGTGTGTGTGTGTGTGTGTGTGTGTGTGTGTATGTGTGTGTGTGTGTGTGTGTGTGCATTACAAGACAGACAAGTTAAGGGAGGGAGCACAAACCCAAAATGTAACCTTCAACGGGTCATCTTGGGTCGGTTTGTTCCCCAGGGAGGTGACCCAAGTTACGACAACAGTCAGTCAGGTCAAGGTAATTCGTCTGTTTCATTGAGAGGTTTGTATATAGTTTTCCATATAATCTTTTGGGAAGTTTATCCTCTTATGTCAAGTTATCAATATCGATGTCTAAGAGTCTAGTGTGTATTGCAAGGTACCGTACGTTTACAACACGAGTCATTTTCACTTATTTATTTATCTTTTTTATTATTATTATTATCATTTATGTTATTTTTTTTTTTGAGGGAAGCACATTAAAAAACTAAAATCGACCATACTACTATAAATACTAGTAGCCTATAAATATAATGCCTAACACACACACACACACACATATTTTTTCAACTTTTGCCGGACGAGGGTTAAAAAAATAAATACTTACCAGCTATATAAAACATTATGTAACAAGTTAGGAGGACACCCAGCTGACCAGGGGAGGTGGAGGGGGGGGGGAGGGGAGGGGAAGGAGGGAGGGGGGTAGGGTAGGGTAGGGTAATATAGGTCATGTTGGGTCCGGGTACATTGGCTGGTGGCGAGGGTACAAAAGGTCACTCAAGACATATCAGGTCAGTCAGTGCCGGACAAGTATTATTTTCTCTTACACGTTTACGTCTCTTCAGGAATCAGGAGTTATTATTATTATTATATTCCCCACCCACCCCCACACCAACAACAACAATAACAATAATAAGTCGTCATAAGTCTTAGATCTATACACACTCTTATATTATTATGTGTTGCAGAATAGGGCATGTGTGTGTATGTGTGTGTGTATCTATTTTATTTTTGTGTGTGTAAGTGTGTGTGTACCTATTTGTGTTTCGTGTAAGTGTGTGTGTATCTATTTATGTATATGTGTGTGTATCTATTTGTGTGTGTGTAAAGTTGGGTCACATACCATTTACTGTAAACCAAATGTGCTCATTTTCAGGCCGTTTTCTTTTTACAGGATCAATGAATTAGGCCTACCGGTACTTAAAAGTTTAAACAGATGAGTGCATAAATTAGGGGAGTTGGGGGGAGAACTAATATAATATGTCTCAAGTTTCATCAAGGTTAAAAACAAATAATACTAATAATAAAAAAAATAAACAATTAAGTGATCTCCTCCAATGTCGTGGGAACAGAAGACCCAAGTTCATGGGGCTCCAAAGCGGACACAGTTGGGGAGATATGCTGCCTGACACCTGCCCAAGGGGACTAACTGCGCATCTCGCCCACGCACCTTACAACAAACCGGCTCGTCTGACGCACAAGAAACTCGATGTCGGCTAATTTTTTGTTCGTTCTTTGACGTTCTGGAGAGCATGCATGCAAGGGGCAAATTACATCTCGGTGGTCTGTATTCTGGTTTTGAAGGTTCATGTTAGAATTAGCTGCAATGATTTCGATGGTAAAAATAATCAGATAAAGAAAGTGTTTATCTAGGGTGAGGGAGAAGTTAAGGGACCTTGTGATGTAGTCAGAAAATTGGAGATAAATGAGTCCTTCAAATATTGCCACGAAACACACACACCTATATGGAAGGAGTTTGTTTCGTGGCATGGTTAGGAGGAATCAGTAGCCTCCACATTTCATACACGATCACAGGGCCCTAAGTGTTCAAGTGCCTGTTACTGGAGATACATTGTAGTGGCTTTTATCAATACTAGAGGGACATTGTATAGTGCATTTTAACATTACTCGAGAGAGACATTGTACTTTCTTATCATTACTAGACAGACAATGTGGTGTCATTATTATTATTTATTAGAGAGACATTGTAGTCACTTTCATTATTACTAACTTAACTTGTTGACACAGAGGAATGTCGTATATTTGGGTATAGTTGTGTACACCGTGACTTACAACTCCTTTTTTAATAAACAATATCCCATAACTAGTATTTCTATCTAAGCGACACCAAAGGCTACATTTACTTACAAGTGCGAGGCTACATAGCCACTTTAGATAAATAGTCGAGTGACCAGGAAGGACTGAATAAGACAATCCAATACCCAAATGATACCTAAACATCAAGAAAGGACTGAGTTACGTAAAGGATACAGAAGACAATCTAATACCCTAATGACATCTATACATTACCAAGGGTCTGAGTTATGTAAAGGAAATAAAAGACGATGCAATAACCTTATGATACGTAAACATTGAAAAGAGTCTGAGGTATGAAGAGAATGAAGAAAACAATCCTAAACAATCCCTAAACATTAAGAAGGGTCTGAATTATGTAAAGGATGTAAAAGACAATCCAACCCCCTAAACATTAAGGGGAGATTCTCTTGTTGGTGGATTGGAAGGTCTCCCTCTGATTCCTCCAAACTATACTAGAAAACTGATGCCCTTAATGGTACTAATAGGGGATCTGTTTCGTGGCATAGTTTGGAGGAATCATACACCTTCCAATTCACCCACAAGAGAATCTCCCCTAAGTAAGAATGGGGTTACATTGTTAAGTTACATATTATCCATCAACACCAAAAACTAAATAGCTAAAAAACTAAATAATTAAAGCGTGTTGATTAATGGATGAGGTATGTATGTATGTATGTAGTGTTGGTAAATCTGGAGCAACTGATTCCTCCAAACAATTCCAAGCAACAAGCCCCCATTATTTTTTGTTATTCTGGTCCTGTTTCCTGGCATACTATGGAGGAATCAAGGCACTCCAATGTACCATAAAGTAAACTATCCCCCCTTTTATTCAACGACAACTGTCCCTCTTTTCTTTTCATTTCCTTACTGCTTGCTGTCACACCTCTCTATCACCTTTTTCTGGCGCTATAGGACCTCGATGTTGCGGCGCCTAATATCCATCAATCAAATCAATTTTATTCAACGATCACCTCCGCCAAATGCCACTTAGCCTTGGATGAACGGTTCCATGAGGCGGCGGGCTGCTTGCTTCAGAACAACACCTTGCTTGCTTCTGTCACCTCACACTGTTTAACCATCTTGCTTTGTATACGCTACCCATACCTGTCAAACCTGTTCTCGGAATACTATAAAAACTACATCAACGGACTGCTCAGTGTGTTGGAATTAATCAACGTATGGATTTCTGATATCACACACATACACACACACAAAATGTCTCAGTGAAGCTTCATCAAAGTCTAAAAAATAAAGACAACAGTTTGGAATAGTCGCTATCGTCCCTACCCACCTCACAAGAAAACAAAAAAAATCAATATGCAAAGCAGTCTATCTGTCTGGGTTTAAGATTTATCCAAGCAGACTCCACTATGATAATGATAATATATGTTGCATGAAATCAGTGTCAACGATGAATCACAAATACTGAAGTTTATCCTACAATAAAACAGGGACTTGCTACTTTTTTACAGCAATCATTGAAGCTCCTCAGGACATGAATCTGGTTACTCGAGAATTATAACCCAAACACCAATGCAGGAATTAGATAAGTTTTTTGTTGTTGTTGTTGTTGTGTGTCTGTGTCCTAATGTGGTGCCGAGGGTAAACAACGTCAATAAAATAATCTTGTAACACATTTCCTACCTGGGCCTATAGTTATTGTTACTTTTTAACTGACCACCATCCAGCCCAGTCATTAGGCCTAACAGAATGTATATAAACAATAAAAGTGCATTTCAACAGAACAAGGCTTGGTACAGGATGATAATATATACAATAAAACCAAACAAACTTGCCAACTGAAAGGGAAGAAGGTATACATATCAATCCTGGAGTGCTTGTTGTGTGCTTACCTGAGGCAGTGCCCATCCCAGCCACACGGTGAGGTAGGCCGTCACAACACGACACAATAATTCAGAGTTGTAACACCATCTTGCCACCTCTTGTTTATTCTGTGGTGGTGGTGCTGGCCAGTCCCCTCCACCACCTCCACCACCCACAACAACTCCATTACGACGCCCACCACCACCACCACCACCACCCACAACTCTCTCACGCCCACCTCCACCCACAATAACTTTCTCACGCCCACCTCCACACACATCACCACCACCACCACCACCAACTCTCTCACGCCCATCTCCACCAACAACTTCTCCATCACGCCCACCTCTACCATCAACATCTCCATCACGCCCACCTCTACCATCAACAACTCCCCTACGCCCACCACCACCAACAACTTCCCTACGCCCACCTCCACCACCAGCAACTCCATCACGCCCACCTCCACCACCAGCAACCCTCTCACGCCCACCTCCACCCATGACGCCCACCACCACCACGCCCTTGTTGGCAGTGCCCCTCACACCCTGCCCACGCCTGCCTCTGTTCCGGCGACCCGTGGCGGCGGTGGTGGTGGTGAGTCGGGATTTCGATACATCGTGGGTACGCATCCAAAGATTCTAAAGTGAACGATATTTTTCCAGTCAACGTGTGTTTGTATGTGTGTGTTTTCTACATCACTTCAGCTCGTCAGTGTCGTAATTCTGTATTCACAAACTCAGATGCACCTGTGTTTGTTTTGTTTTTCTTCGTATAGCATTTTGTCACTCAACACCAATAATAATAATCACTTCACTTTGTATTCACAGTAACTCTCCAGTTCCATATATCAATAACAACAACAACAACAACCAGCCGCCACCAGAATACGAGTCACTCTTAGAAAGTATGATGGTCCTGAGTGTAATATAATAATAATAAAAGTAATGTGTGTGTGTGTGTGTGACTGTCTGGTGGTTGCGTGGTGAGTAAACAGTTTGCACTCCTTCCTTGAATCCTTCCCCACACGGCGCCCTGTGACGCACTGAGGTCTGAGCCAGTCTGAAGCTGCTGAGACGACCCACCCAGCCAGCCAACCAACCAGCCAGCCAGCCAGCCAGCCACTCTCCAGCTCTCCCCCCCACTCCTACTCCACGCTCCAGCCTTCCCCTCCTCCTCCCTCCACGCTCCAACTTTGTCCTCCCTCCACGCTCCAGCCTTCCCCTCCTCCTCCCTCCACGCTCCAGCCTTCCCCCCTCTCTTCCTCCCCATTCTCCAGCCTTCCCCTCCTCTTCCTTCCACACTCCAGCCTTCCCCTCCTCCTTACCACCCCTCTCCATGCATGCAGCCTCCACCTCCCTCTTTCCCCACCACCACCAACCCCACCACTCCAGCTACCCCATCCCAAACCAACATCTCCCTTCCTCCCCCTCTTCCTCCATTACTCATTCCATCATTGCTCTCATTCATCTGCATCATTCATTGTGTTTAATGTTCTATATTACCCTTATTTCGTCTCTCCTCTCAACATCATCATTAGTTTCCCATTATTATAATAATTATTATTATGATTACTATTGTTATTATTTTCTGAGTCCTTCGTTCCTTCTTGTCAGTCGTTCGGTTATTATTATTATTATTATTAATATTATTATTATTATTATTATTATTATTATTATTGTGTTTTGTTATGATTTTTGACCTATTGTTTGATATCAGTCGAAAAATCACCCACGCTCCTATCTCATTCAAACCTTCTCACTACTTTATCTACTCTCTATACTAATACTCTCTCTCTCTCTCTCTCTCTCTCTCTCTCTCTCTCTCTCTCTCTGCATTATTCATCGTGTTTATTCAGTTGCATTGCATCTTTGCTATCAACGTCTCAAGTTTCTTTTGTTCCATCACTCTTCTTCACTCTCTCCTCACAAACATCAATAACATTAATTTTCGTGTTGCCTTTACATCTTTCATATCATTGTGTCTCATCTTTCTTGTTCTATATATCATTGCTCTTCACTCCCTCATTCCTTCCTTCCTTCCTTTATTCCCTCTCTACAGTTTCTCTCACTCATTCCTCCCATCCTTCTCTCCTGTTTCTCTCTATCCCTCTCTCATTTCTTCCTTCCATCCTTCCCTCTCTACTGCTTCTCTCCCTCATTTCTTACTTCCTTCCCTCCTTCCTTCACCCCCACATTGACAATCATTATCTGCACAATTTTACCGTGTTTAAACAATTACACGGCACACTATGTTTCAATGCCTCCAATCCCTCAACAAACACAAAATTCACCAAATATTTTGTTGTTATGCTTGATGTGATATTCAGGCGACAATGAGAGGGAAATTGAGGTCGCAAATCCTCTCTTATTTATTTTTTTTTTTTTTGCCTTTCTCCCTGAATCATTTTGTCTGATACATTTCGCGAACCTGTCGAATCTGAAATGTACACTCACGAGCCTTAGTAAGACACCCAAACCTTCACGAGACCACAACACACACATTTCGAACCATTTATTGTTCAGAAACCACCACCTGCTTCAGATCTCGGGCTTCGACTCATGGTGGGCTAGGGATTGTGGATTGTGAGTGTACAGTTGGACACATGAATGAATGGGTGGTACAGCCCAAGTGAAAGATGGTCAATTTCTCCCAATATCAAGTTCCTTAATTAGTGCCAAATAGGAGAAACCATCAGGGGCAGAAGTCAGTATTGAAGATGGTAATAAAAAACAAGTACCTGATAATAGACACTGGTTACTTAAATGGGACAAGTATCTTTCACCATGGGCTGTAAAGTCATGGTCTAATGTACTGCAACCTGGTGAATAAAAGCGAGCTATTTGAGTTAATTTTATGAACCAAAATTGCACACACCAACAGCTATAGTTTCGGATCATTTTTCGAAGCCATCTTATTGGAAGGTGTTGCAGTACATTAGACCATGACTTTACCACCCATTCATGTGTCCAACTGTACCAGTGAACCAATTACTACACACTCACTAATCAATCAGCCAGCCAATCACCTGACCGAATGACTAACCAACCAATCGACCCAATAACAGATCAATTTACTCACCAATCAATTAGCTGGAGATAGAACCAAGCTACTCACAGCTGACGGCCTAGTGAGTGAGTGTGAGTAAGTAAGTGAGTGAGTGATCGAAGTGAGTGAGTTAGTGAGTGAGTGAGCGAAGAAGTTAGTGAGTGAGTGACCGAAAAAGTGAGTTAGTGAGCAAGAAAGTGAGTGAGTGAGAGTGAGCAAGGAAGTGAGTTAGTGAGCAAGCTAGGAAGTGAGTGAGTAAGCGAGGAAGTGAGTGAGTGAACCAGGAAGTGAGTTAGTGAAGAAGTGAATGAGTTAAGTGAGTGAATGAGCGAGGAAGTGAGTAAGCGAGTGAGTAATGCCACAAGTCACTGGGGCTGATTCACTCTGGATTCCGGCCGCTGTAAACTTGCATCACTCACTCCATTCTCAACTCCACCTCCCCCCTACCCTCCCCCCCAATACATTACACCCCCCCCTTCCATCCATGAGTCTCCTCCCTCCCCCTTCTTCTCTTCTCTCCCTCTACCTTCCCCTCCAATTCTCCTTCTTTCCCTTCTACCAACTCCTCACTCTGTTTCCTCCCCTTCCTTCTCCCCTGTAGCTCCTCTTCCTCCTCTCCTCTACTCTCCTACTCCTTTCCTCCCCTCTACCAACTCCCCACTCTGTTTACTCCCCTTCCTTCTCCCTTGTAACTCCTCTCCCACTCCTTTCCTCCCCTCTACCAACTCCCCACACTGTTTACTCCCCTCCCTTCTCCCATCTAACTCCTCTCCCACTCCTTTCCTTTCCTTTCCGACCTCCCAACATTACACACTGACATTCCTGTGGGGATATACTCATGATGTAGTATGTATGTACAACCCTTCATCTCTTTCCTATTATTATTATTACTACTAGCCACTCAACCAAGGAATTAACCAACCAAGGAAGCAAATACACAGCTGAGTAAGTAAACACCTAATCAACCACTCACCCAATTACACCACCTAGTCAACCAAATAACCAACCATATAACCAGTCGACCATGTAACCCTCCCATAAAAATAAATAATAATAATAATAATAATAATAATAATAATAATAATTCAACCAGCCAATTAACAAACTTACCAACCAATCAACCACCTAACAAACTCACTAACAAACTCACCAACCAACAAACTCACCATCCAACCAAACAAACAAATCAACCAATTAACAAACTCACCAGCCAACCAACCAACTGCAAACTACCAAACAAACAAATAAACAAAACCAGCTAACCAACCAACCAACCAACCGACGGAGGGATAAAAAGAAATAGAAGGAAGGGGACGTTAAGGAGACACGCCCATATCCTTCCTTCTCTTCCTCCTTCTCCTCTTCCTCCTCCTTCTTCTCCATTTCCTCCTCCTCCTTCTCTACCACGTCCTCCTTCTCCTTCTGTTGCCTGTACTTCCTTTGTATTCCTTTGTATTCTTCCTTATCTTCTTCATCTACTACCTTCTCTTCCTTCTCTTCTCTTCTCCTCCTCCTCCTTCAGTCACGGTTGGCAAAGCTTAATCAGCTGGGGTTTCGTTCGTGTGTGTGTGTGTGTGTGTGTGTGTGTGTGTGTGTGTGTGTGTTAATCTAAGCTTCACCGATTCTCAACACAAGGCTATAGTATCCGCTTAGGTGTTTGTGTGTGTGTGTGTGTGTGTGTGTGTGTGTGTGTGTGTGTGTGTGTGTGTGTGTTCATCCTAGCCTCATAGTTTCTCAGTAGACGTCTAATTTCCGCTGAGGTTACGTGCCTGAATTAAAGGGACATCATTTTAAAACGTAATTAATTCCGTACAACGACTCGCGGCGCCAGAGAAGTAACAAGGCTCTACAAACTTGTCGGTGAATCATAAGGAGTCTACAGATTCCTCCAAACCAGACCAGAAAACATATTGGAATAATAGAGGAACTGTTTCGTGGCATAGTTTGGGTGGAATCACAGACCTTCCAATTCACCAACAAAAACATAAAACAGTCACCTTTAAGGGACCCTGTGATGCAGTCAGAAAATTGGAGAGAAAATAATGAGTCCTTCAAATATTGCCACGAACACACACACACACACACACACACACACACACACACACACACACACACACAGCTACACCTTAACATAATCATTAGTATGGATTCAGAGCGACGCAGTTACACGGTAGGATTAAAGGACCATAATAAATACATACACATACAGTATATATACAATATTTTTTTCATGTATCGTTCAATTTCTCTTTGTCGGAATCTCCTGGTCTTTGAAGGTGTGTGTGTGTGTGTGTGTGTGTGTGTGTGTGTGTGTGTGTGTGTGTGTGTGTGTGTGTGTGTGTGTGTGTGTGTGTGTGTGTGTGTGTGTGTGTGTGTGTGTGTGTGTGACTTACTCAAGGTCCTCTCATGGTCGAAGGAAGGCTTGAATTTAATATTAGTTATGGTTGATGGTGTTTATTGTTTATTGATATTGAATATATAGTTAGGTATTGTTGTTCTTGTTTTTTGTTGTTGTTAGTTGTTGTTGATTTTATAACATTGGTGTTGATGTTGATGTTGTATTTGTTGCTATAAATTTTATGGTATTGTTGTTGTTATTGATTATATTGTTGTTGTTGTTGATATTGATTTTATAGTTATTGATTTTATAGTTATAGTTTTATAGTTCTAGATTTCCTTCAAACTTTTCCAAGCAACAGAACACCAATGCTTTTTATTAACCTGATCCTACTTCCTGGCAAACATTAAGGGAAATATCAAGTCCTTCCAATGAACCCAAAGTATACGAAATATCCCCGTAATGAATGGAACAAATACACGGAACACAAGTACACAATATACGGTATACAATGTCAAATTAGGACGATGCGTTATGAGAGTATAATTTCAGCCAAACCTTCAGCGTTGGTGAGTCGGAAAGGCCCACAAGGCAAGGTTAACACACACACACCGTCAATCATATTATGCAGGAAAAGCAGACAATAATGGTCAGTCAGCCTTCACGTGTGTGTGTGTGTGTGTGTGTGTGTGTGTGTAGGGAAGGGGCTTATACATGTGAGTAAATGTTATTGACCATCAAGGCAGTCTACTGTAACCTAACCTAACCTAACTTAACCTAACCTAACTAAACCTAACCTAACCAAACCTAACCTAACTAAATCTAACCTAACCTAACTAAACCTAACCTAACTGAACATAATCTAACCAAAAACTAACCCAACTGAACATAACCCAACCTAATCAAAACTAACCTAACCTAACCTAACCTAACTTAACCAAACCTAACCTAACCTAACCTAACCTAACCAAATCTAACCTAACCTAACCTAACCTGTATCTCACACGATGGCCGTCAGTCAGTTCCACACCACTCAGCATTACAACACTCATCATTCACTCGGCAACTTGTCATAGAGAAGAACGTAATCTGAGGAACCAATCTCTATCGTCCACTCCACACAACAATACCAGAACAATACCAGAATGTAATCATTACCCAGGGCTCTTAAAAAAAACTGGTAATACTTTCTCCGTGTGTGGTGTCACTTTAATACACACACACACACACACACACACACACACACACACACACACACACACACACACACGCACACTATTACGCACACTATACCCACACACGCACACATGCACACTATTACGCACACTATACACGCACACACACACACATACATACACTAATACGCACACTAATTGATAAACACGCACACAAACACACACTAATAAATATATACACACACAATTATATATATTACACACACACACTAATACGCACCCTAATTAATAGACACGTACACACACAAACTAATACTTACACACACATACACGCACACACACACACACACACACCTCTTCTGATAATATAAAGATCTTCAGCACCTAAAGTAAACATATATATATAAAGAGACAAGAGTAGAAAACTGAAACTCATTGTAGCACAAAACACAACAACAACAACAACACAACACAACCCAACACAACACAACACAACATGACTCCAAGTGTGTGGCAACAACTCCATTACCAGACACGGAAATGCAGGTGTACAGAGAATAATCATTAGGTAAAAGTAAGTATGTGTGTGTGTGTGTGTATGAGAGAGAGAGAGAGAGAGAGAGAGAGAGAGAGAGAGAGAGAGAGAGAGAGAGAGAGAGAGAGAGAGAGAGAGAGAGAGAGTGTGTGTGTGTGTTCTGTCAGTCATGTTTCTCCATAATAATCTTCACTAACTCACTCACTTCACTTGTTGACGTCCCTGCCTGCCTGCGGTTTTCACAAGAAGCTGCAGAGGTTATCCCACCACCACACCCTCTTGTTCTCTCTCTCTCTCTCTCTCTCTTTCTCTCTCTCTTTATATATTGTCTGTCTGTCTGTCTGTGTTTTTCTGTCTCTGTCTGTCTGTCTGTGTTGTCTGTCTGTCTGTCTGTCTGTCTCACTTCCCTTTACCTGCCTTCCCATCCAACAGGTCCCTCCCTTTCTTTGTCTTAATAACAACTCTTCCCCTCCTTCTCCACCCTCATCCTCTCCTCTCCCCCCACCTTCTTCCTCTCCTCTCCTCCTCCCTCCCTCCCTCCCCTTAGTCCCCAATCCCCATCTTCCCCTACACGTCTCCCTTTACCTCCCTCCCTACATCCCTAGACGATGTCCATCTTCCATTAGTGTTCCTTCAATCAGATAGAACACACACACACACACACACACACACACACAAGGTCAAAGAAAGCCCTATAGTGGTGGACGCTGACAGACTGACGGAAAGGGACGAGAGAGTTTCACTGACCCTCTCTCTTTTATTTTTTTTTCTCTCTCTCTCTCTGGAATTGAACCTGCTATATCAACAATCCCAGCTGAGATCAATAACAACAACAGAACATTTATGACAATCCATAGTCAATCAACAAACACTCATGACTTGAACTTCAACATAAGTACAGTATGCTTTCAATGCCATCACCAAGTTTAAGAATCAAGCCTGTCGAGGTTATTGCTGCTTTCGATACTCAACTCCAGCAACCAACACCATCCTGTATTATGAATTATTACCCCTATACTGAAATGACATATATATATTTACTGTATACTTGTCTAGGAGAAGTGAGTGAGTGAGTGAGTGAGTGAGAGCCAGAGTGGTGGAAGAGAGTCGTGTGTGGTAGGGAATGATTCACTCGACCTAGTTCAACTCTGGTCAGCTTGTGGGGGTAGAGGAGGGGAGAGGAAGAAGGTGAGGAAGAGGAGAGGAAGAATGTGGGGGGAGAAGAGAGGAAGAATGTGGGTGGAGAAGAGAGGAAGAATGTGGGTGGAGAAGAGAGGAAGAATGTGGGGGGAGAGGAGAGGAAGAATGTGGGGGGAGAAGAGAGGAAGAATGTGGGGGGAGAAGAGGAAGAAGGTGGGGGGAGAAGAGGAAGAAGGTGGGGGGAGAGGAGAGGAAGAAGGTGGGGGAGAGGAAGAAGGTGGGTGGAGAAGAGAGGAAGAATGTGGGGGGAGAAGAGGAAGAGAGTGGGAGGAGAGAAGAGAGGCAGC
>JAWZYT010004946.1:0-102864 GCA_034508575.1 Petrolisthes manimaculis | reverse complement strand
TGGAACCTATATGTGCAATGACCAGAACAGAGGGATGGATGGAGGGACAGGTGTGTGTGTGTGTGTGTGTGTGTGTGTGTGTGTGTGTGTGTAGTGGAAAGGTTAACCTATACCAAGTGAATGTGTTGAGTCAAGTGTTTACATTACACGGACTCTGTTGTGAGGTCCATTATTTATTATGTTATAGTGACGAGATGTGTGTGTGTGTGTGTGTGTGTGTGTGTGTGTGTGTGTGGTGTGTGTGTGTGTGTGTGTGTGTGTGTGTGTGTGTGTGTGTCAGGAAACAAGTGTGAAGGGCACAAGTGAGGGGAAACAGGTGGGTTTTTTTAGGGATTGAAACAGCTGTGGTTGAAACAGATGTGTGGTGGAACAGATGGGCGTGTGTAAGACAGGTTTGTAAAGGGACAGGTGTGTAGCCAAAGGTGAAAGTTGAACAAGAGGGGGAAGCAACTCTGAAGGTCAAGGTCTGTGTTGAATTTTGAGACTGTCACATAAAGAAAGGACAGGCAGCATGGGAGGGAAGGCAAGAAAGGTATAGGAAGTATTAACAAGGAGAGGAGGGAGAGGAGGGAGTGAAAGGTAGAAATGGGAAGAAGTATATAATAAAGGAGAAGATTAGATGAAAGGGAAGAGAGGAAGGAAGGAAGGAAAGGAAGGGAATAGAGGAAGTATTAAAAGAAGGGAGAGGAGAGGAGAGAAGGAAGGTAGGAAGTATATAATAAAGAGAGGAAATAAGAAAGTACGAAGGAGTAGAGAAAAGGAGGTGAAAAGTTAGAGAATGAGGATAATGAGGAAAGGGGCAATAAACAACAAGAAAATAAAAGAAATAGGAAGGGAAAGGTTACGAAAATGA
Source organism: Petrolisthes manimaculis (assembly GCA_034508575.1). NCBI lineage: Eukaryota > Metazoa > Arthropoda > Malacostraca > Decapoda > Porcellanidae > Petrolisthes > Petrolisthes manimaculis. The sequence continues at coordinate 102,011 of JAWZYT010004946.1, read as the reverse complement.
AATGGAGAAAATATTCAAAAGGTTAAGGAAAATGACGAAGGAAATGACAAGAGAATGAAAACAAAGGAGGGAGGAGTTACGAAATTGAAAAAAAAACGAAATAAATACCAAAAAAGATTGAAGACAGGACACAAAGAGAGAGAGAGGAGAGAGAGAGAGAGAGAGAGAGAGAGAGAGAGAGAGAGAGAGAGAGAGAGAGAGTCACTAGGACTTTAAAATCTGTTGCATCACACGTCTCCATGCTTGGTTGGGTTGGGTGGGAAAGAGAAAGAGAGAGGTAAAAGGGGAGAAAAAGAGAGGTGGAGGGAGTAAAAGAGAGAGAGGGTGGATGGAGAAAGAGAGAGGTGGAGGAAGTAAAAGAGAGAGATGGCAGGGAGAAAAAAGAGAAGTGGAGAGGGTAAAGAGGTAGAGGGAGAAAAGAGAGGTGGAAGGAGAAATAAAGAGAGGTGGAGGGAGTAATAGAGAGAGGTAGAAGGAAAAAGAGAGAGAGAGAGAGAGAGGAGAGAGAGAGGAGAGAGAGAGAGAGAGAGAGAGAGGTGGAGGAGGAAACGAACATAAGTGACAGGGAAAATAATTGTGAGATGGATGGGAGGGGGGTGGGGACGAGGGGGAAATAAATGTATATAAATGTTAAGAACTCAAAAACAGAATGGGAAGAAAACATGGGGCAAGGAAATGAAAGAGGAAGAGGAAAGGAAAAGAAATATGATAAAATGGGACAAACGAGAAGAGATAAATGAGAGTAATGGAGATAAACTAAAGAATAATATTAAATGAAAGAAAGTGAAACACAGAAACACGAAGGAGGAAAAGTAAGGACTGAAAAAAATAAAGAGGAAAAATGTTAAGAGAAATAATATAGATTTGTTACAATGAAAATACAAATTAAATACAATTGAACAACACGATTTAATTTATAAGGGCAAGCAAGGGAGGGGCGAGAGAAGGAAGAGGAAGGCGAGGTGTGGAAAATAGGACAGTGTGTGTGTGTGGTGTGTGGGAATGAAGAACTGAAAAAAAATAACTGTTGATAAATACAATAGCCAAGGTGAACACAACAAGGAACGGACTTGGTAACACTGAGTGACCAACAAGGGTGTGGGTGTGTTTGCGGACCTTGGTAATACTGGCCCCATTCTCTGTTCCCTCTCTCTTTGTCTCTCTCTGTTTACCTTTACCTTTCCTTCCTTCTCTCTCTCTCTCTCTCTCTCTCTCTCTCTCTCTCTCTCTCTCTCTCTCTGTGTGTGTGTGTGTGTGTGTGTGTGTGTGTAAGTGCTATTTCTCTCTCATATCTTACGTCACACATTTCACCATTTCTTACCTCTCTCTCTCTCTCTCTCATACCTTACCAAACTCCACCATTTCTCTTCTATATTTTATTCACAATACTTTAATACACTTTACATTGAGGTATATTTCCAAGTCCCTCTCCTTTCCCCTCCATAATACATCCACTCCAACCTCCTCCCCCTCTCTCCCTTCTCTCTCCATCCATCCATCCATCCCCAGCTGGAGGTGTGTGGAGCAAGATTCTTTCCTCCAGAGATGGTGTGAGGTGGAGGTGGAGGGAGTTGGGTGGGGGAGGAAGAGGAGAGGAGTGGTTGAGGCTTCGTCTATCATAAACAAACACACACACATAAATGTTTAACCAACTATAAACACACACACACACACACACACACACACACACACATTTTCACACCAACTATACACAGTTAAGTTACACACACACACACACACACTTTTTCAACCAACTATACACAGATAAGTTAACTACACACACACAAACACACACATACATCCACTATTCACTTTCACATACACTCACCCACCCACCCAGGTACTCACATTATCCATTGGCATATAAACCCCACCATTCATTCATTCCATTCACATTCACTTACATACACTTACATAACATTAAATTTCCCTCACACGAAATTATTTACATTCACATTAGGATCTATTTATTACACAACCGAATAAGTACAGTACACACACACACACACACAAACTACCACCTCCATGGAACAGCTAACTGACTGATCCTCTCTCTCTCTCTCTCTCTCTCTCTCTCTCTCTCTCTCTCTCTCTCTCTCATAATGGACATCAATAGCCCCAGTAAGTGTTAAGGCCAGACCACATTTTTGGACTGCAAGGTCTGTGTGGTCGGGATATATCAACATAACTCAAAGCAACAACTCCTTGGTCTGGCTGTATCCAAGCGTGTGTGTGTGTGTGTGGTTGTTTGTTTGTTTTGGTTGGTGTGTTTTTTTTCTTGTTTGTTTGACTTTGTGACTCGGTGATTAATTTGTTGTTCGTGAATCATTGTTTTCATTTATCATTTTTCGTCTTTTTTTTTTTTTATTTGTATATCTTTGTTCGTATCTGTGTCTTTGATTAATTTATTATTTTCATTCTCTTAAGTGTATTATATTTTCTATTTATCTTTGTCTATCAGTTTTCTCTCTCTCCTCTCTCTCTCTCTCTCTCTCTCTCTCTCTCTCTCTCTCTCTCTCTCTCTCCTCTCTGCTCTCTCCTCTCTTCTCTCTCTCTCTCTCTCTCTCTTGGATACACACTCTCCTTCTCTGTCTTTGTGTGTGTGTGTGTCATGAAGGTTTACACAATTTCCTTGCTCCATTGTCTTACTGTCGTGTGTGTGTGTGTGTGTGTGTGTGTGTGTGTGTGTGTGTGTGTGTGTGTGTGTGTGTGTGTGTGTGTGTGTGTGTGTGTGTGTGTGTGTGTGTGTGTACAGGTATAAATACTTACCTATTCAAGTCACCTTCACCTTGCCTTCGTCACTTACCTATAAAGACAACATAGATAAAAGTTAGTCACATGGATACTTGATCATTAATTCGATGCTATAATAATTGTACTACTCAAACTGAATACAATAGCTTCTTGTATACAGACTTCTAAATGGATTATAATATTATACAAAACAGAACAAACATCTACTAAAAATACTGGAATAGCACACGTATCTTAAAATAAATAATAAACAAATGAATACACTTAAATAATGTACTGAAAATTGAAAGGAAAACAGTTCATTTATCACCAAGTTATAATTTCCTAATGTAGGCCTATGTAATGTCAACAATATAGGCCTACTGGTAGCCATAGGAACACACACACACAGACTATAAAGAGTGTGTTAGATGGCGTATGTATAATTTAAGTTGTGGTGAGCGGAAACCATAAGTGTGTGTGTGTGTTGGTGTGTGACCCTGGACTCTTCAATGTGGCCTCATCTGGGTAACTTATTGTGGTCACTAACTCAGTCCATCACTACAACAACAACAACAACAAAAACAACTACTACTAACTACTACTACTACTACTACTTCTTGCTCTTCTACTACTACTATTCCTATTAATACTACTACCACTACTACTACTACTACTCCTATTAATACATAAAACTACTACCACCACCACTACTACTTTCTTTTTGTTCTTCTACTACTACTACTCCTATTAATACTACTCACCACCACTACTACTACTGCTACTATTGTTATCTCTCCACATCTACCTACTACTACCACCAACAACACCACCATCATAAATAAACCCATAGGCCTACTGATTTTTGTTTACTATTTACAGCCTATTATCTATCCAACACTAACATTATCATTAATTATTATCTCCATCACAACAAATATTATCATAACCAATCTCACTTCTGTCTTCTTCAAAACTACCACAACCATCACAAAGTTCACCATCACTATATCACAACCTACTATCTCTTACCAAAACAACCACCCCAACCATTACTCCACTATTACCACCATCACACACCATCACACAACAACAACACATATATAAACACAGAATACATATCATATATAAAAACACAGTACCGGTATACATAATATTCTACCACTAGATTTTCCCTTCCCTTCCCTCACTACCACCTTATAAATTATTCACCCACATAGGCTATACCCACCTAAACCAACCGAACCACATATAGCCTACCCACCTAAATCAACCAATTCACATATCCTACCTTCACCACATCCCTTCATCCACACTAATAAATATAGGGTTTCTCCTCTTTCATCCACACCACCACCACCCACCCCACCATTCCTCCTCATCCCTCATCAATTTAGGTGGTGGTGGTGGTGGTGATGGTGGTGGTGATGGTGATAGTGTGGGTTCAGTGATGGTAAACACTAGACTAAACGACAATTATCAGGCAATTACTGAAATACATCAGAGTTGCCTAACTGTTTCACTCTCTCTCGCTCCTTCAGTTTTTATCCCATACCCCAATCTTATATATAACTTTGCTCCCCTCTCTCTCTCTCTCTCTCTCTCTCTCCTCTCTCTCTCTTCTCTCTCTCTTCTCTCTCTCTCTTCTCTCTCCTCTCTCTCTCTCTCTCTCTCTCTCTCTCTCTCTCCAGTTTTCCCTTTTCCTCATTCTTAAATATAACTTTGTTCTCTCTCTCTCTCTCTCTCTCCTCTCTCTCTCTCTCTCTCTCTCTCTCTCTCTCTCTCTCTCTTCCACACGACTTGTTCTTTTCCCCTTTGTAGTCTATACCCCGTCGTCATTTTTTCACCGACTTCAGTTCACTCTATATCCTACCTTCCACCTCACTCCCTTTGAACTCCTCCTGCCCTCACTTCTCTTCCTCACTTTATCGTCCACACACTAACTTTTTCCAGTGTCATAAATCACCAGACTAATTCCACTTTCATTGACCGTCTTCATTATCTATCCATTCCTCAGTTGCTAATCGATTCTATTTTTTTTTTATTTTTTTTTTGCTTATCCCTCCTCCTGCTCCCAATCTTCAATCTCTCCCTCTCTCTCTCTCTCTCTCTCTCTCTCTCTCTCTCTCTCTCTCTCTCAATTCTATTACTAGGATTACCAGATAGCCTGTCGTCTGTCTGTCACTTAAAGCTCCTGTCTATCAAACTCAGCTATCTTCTCACCCAAATAACCACTCTACGTATAGCCTAGCCTAGTCTGTCTGTATGTCTCTTTCTGTGTGTGTGTGTGTGTGTGTAAAAAGATCCGGGAGTGGACAAAATGCCCTCTGTCTCCCTGCATCAACGTTCGTCTGTGTGTGTGTGTGTGTGTGTTGCTACTTTCTTCACGCCTCTTTTCCCTTGCAAGCCCAACTCCTCCTCACTCTTATTTTCTCCTCTCCTCTCTTTCTCCCTCCCAATTTCTCCTCTGTTTCTCCCTTCCCAACTCCTTCTCTCCTTCCTCCCCACTCCTCCTCTCCTTAAATCAACCCTCCAAACTCTTCTCTTCCTCTCTACTCCCCTCTTTCTCATTCCCAACTCCTTCTCTCCTTAACTCCCCTTCCCAACTCCTCCTCTCCTTCTCCCTCTCAACTTCTTCTCATTCCCTTTTTTTCGTGTGCATGTCAACAAGGTCTGGTCTGTAAGAGGGTGAGTACATCATGGGGTCACTGACACACATTATAATATTCTTCCTCTTTACCCTCCATGACTAATACACTAAGACTTCTTTCTTTATTTATTCCTTCAGCCTATACATACACACACGTACTGTACATACACATCCATATCTCATCACACACACACACACACAAGCCTAAGAAAGCATACATAAACACACCTAAGCCTGGGAAAACATGCATACAAACAATCCTGGAAAAACATACATACAAGCCTGGGAAAACATACATACATAGCCCTAATAACATACTGTACAAGCCTGGGAAAACATACATACATAGCCTAACATACTGTACAAGCCTGGGAAAACACACATATAAGACTGGGAAAACATACACACATACATACAAGCCTGGGAAAACACACACACACATCATACAGACAAGTTAGAGAGAGTACAGAGAGCAGCTATATACTAAGATGGACAAGTAAGTGTATAATATTATGGTGTATGAATGAAGACTGAATAAATAGTGACTGACCCATATAACTTCACTAATAAGGAGACATACATACACGGGGTATATAGGGGTATTATTTTCACTCCCATTTTTTATGTTTGTTTGTTTGTTCATTGTCTGTGTCTAGGCTATACCCTCAAATGTTTTCTGGATATCGTTAGTTTTGTTTTATTTATTTTTGTTTTTTACATTAGATAGTTTGGTGTTATTTATAGATTATTACCCAATTAGTAACTATTGCTTAATGTTTGAAGGTTTGTATAAATGTATATAGTCCTCTCTCTCTCTCTCTCTCTCTCTCTCTCTCTCTCTCTCTCTCTCTCTCTCTCTCTCCTCTCTCTCCTCTCTCTCTCTCTCTCTCTCTCTCTGTAGCTATAAATATACAGTTAAGTCTAATAAGAGAAGCTTTCATGAGTGTCTATCCTCGCCCTCTTCATCCCTCATTCACCCCATCCCTCCCTCCCCTCCTCCACCTTCTCCTTCCCTCCCTCCCTCCCTCCTCCACCTTCTCCTTCCCTCCCTCCCTCCCTCCTCCACCTTTCCCTTAACTCCCTCCCTCCCTCCCTCTCTCTCTCTCTCTCTCACTCCACTTTTTCTCCATCCCCTCTCTTTGCCATCCTTCACTTCTACCTCTTTCTCTCTACCTCTCTCTCTCTCCTTTCCCTGTAGCCAATCCTCCTTTAGCCATTCTTTATTTTATATTTCTGTACCTATATTTATCATTCCCTACCTCCATCCACTATCTTATTCTTTCCTTCCTTCTTTTCCCATTCCTTCAAATTCTTTCCTTTATATAATCCTCCTCCATTCCTATTCCTATCTCTGTCTGTCTCTCTGCCTAGCTTCCTGTTTCAATTCATCATCATTTTTACCATTTATTTTTCTTTCTGTGTGTATTTTTCCTTCCATCCCATCCCACCCTCTCTCTCTCTCTCTCTCTCTCTCTCTCTCTCTACACCCCAACTGCCTTCACTCCCTCGTATTGTGCAAGAAAGATGTAGCTTACGTTTTTAACAAGCAGAATGAGATTACCCTTGCCTCTCCTATTCCTTATTCACTCTCCCCTATTCACTCTTATTTATACCTATCCCTGCATGCTTCTATTACTGTTTATTCTCGTATTTCTTGTCATTCTAGTTATCCTTCTCTTTCTATCCATCCATTCCTTCCTTCTTTCAAATTCTCTTCGTTAACTTCTATTCGCATTCATCCCCTTTCATTCATACTTTTGACTGTCCATTCCATTTTTTTATTCTCCTTTCATTCTTCTTCATCCTTCAAACGCTCTCCTTTTCCTCCTCATCTTTCCTTACATTTTCCATCTTTCCATGTTTTTTCTCCTTCTCCTCCTCATACCCTGCCTTCCATTTTCCATCCTTATCCTCCTCCTTCTCTTTCTCCTCACATTCTTCCTTCCATTATCAACCCTTCAAACACTCTTCTCCTTCTCTTTCTCTTCTTCCTTATATCCTTCCTTCCATTTTCCCTCCTTCAAACATTCTTCTCTTCCTTTCTTTCTATCCTTCAAACACTCTTATTCTCCTTTTTCTCTTCTTCCTTATATCCTTCCTTCCATTTTTCACCCTACCATCCCTCTCTTCCAATAATAGCCTCCCTTTGTTCAATATATTATCCATCCAATCATCTTTCTTTCCTTCCTTACTGCCTTCCTATTTTCCTCCCTTGCCAAGTAATCAAGATGCAGGAAGCTTGTTCGGAAATCTCATTTAAGTGTTGTTGCGAAAGAGAGAGAGAGAGAGAGAGAGAGAGAGAGAGAGAGAGAGAGGAGAGAGAGAGAGAGAGAGAGAGAGAGAGAGAGAGAGAGAGAGAGAGAGGAGAGTGTGTGTGTGTGTGTGTGTGTGTGTGTGTGTGTGTGTGTGTGTGTGTGTGTGTGTGTGTGTGTGTGTGTGTGTGTGTGTGTGTTGTGTGTGTGTGTGTGTGTGTTAATGGGAGATGGAGATAGTTAGAGAGGGACTGATTTGAGATGAAACAGAAGGGAGGGAATTCTGAGGGACTGGTGCCGAAGGGGCGTCAAAACCTTAAAAGTACTGCCCACACGATATTGAAAGCCATAACTTATAGCAAAAAGTGTTATTCATTATATATAAGACAAATGGGAAGGAAGCAACTGTATGAGGGTTTAAGTACATAACTCATTTAATATTAATTAAGGGGGTAATTAAGTTTTGGTACATTGGAGAGCCTTGATTCCTCCAAAGAATGCTAGGAGACAAATGTGTAACAAAAATAATGGTATTCTGTTTGCTAGGAATAGTTTGGAGGATTCAGTATACAGCTCCAGATTTACCAACACAAAATTTCCCCTCTTAATTAATGGTTCTATTCGTGTACAAGATCTTCCGGCACTTTTCGCTTTGATCATTGACAACCCGACTATCTTGTAAACCATTAGAAGACCAGACAGACAGACTACCGTACTGCTAAATTTTGTCAAGGAATCTAGTCTTGTTCATGCACTTATTAGAAGGAAGGAGTTTATAGTTGCTTGTCACGTGTCTGTCTCCTCAAAGCACCATCATGTTTTTTTTAATATATATTTGCCTTTGGGTGTAACTCGTATGGGTGGGCGATTTAAAAGTAGATGAGAGATAGATGGTGGGAGGAGGGAGGGTGGTAGAATGTGAAGGAAAAGGGAGAGAAAGAAAGAATAAGAGAGAGAGAGCGAGGGAGGGAGGGGAGGGAATATCTTCTTTGATCTTAGGTTAAAGTTAGAGAGAATGGAGGTACGGAGGGAAGGGAGAGAGAGGAGAGGGGAGGAAACTCAGTGAATAGTGAAGGAAGGAAGGAAGGAAGGAAGGAAGGAAGGAGCCAACTGAACGAACGAAATAGGAGAAAAATAATTTTAGAAGGAAACTACTAAGGGTGAAAGGAAAAGAGGAAAGGAACAGAGAGAGAGAGAGAGAGAGAGAGAGAGAGAGAGAGAGAGAGGAGAGAGAGAGAAGAGAGAGAGAGAGAGAGAATATACCAGTAAAAATTATGGGAGTAAGTGAGCAAGGAAAAAAAGAAGGAAATGGGATGGCGATAGAGAGTAGGAAAGTAAAGGTAGGAGGGAAGAAGGAATGGTAGGGTAGGGAGGGAAGAAGGAATGGTAGGGTAGGGAGGGAAGAAGGAATGGTAGAGGTAGGGAGGGAAGGTAGGTAGAGGTAGGGGGAAGGGGAAAAATGTAATTATATATCCAAAGAGAGGGAGATGGTGTGGGGGTGGGGGTGGGGGGGAGGAGAGGTGTAAGGAGGGTTGGCGTTTCCTACAATCTCCCCCCTTCTCTCTCTCTCTCACTCCTCTCTCTCTCGACCAGGAAAGAGGGAATGGAAACTGGATTATAATAAGGAAAATCAGAAGGGCTGGGGAGGAGACACAGCTAGGGGTGATGGAAAAAGAGAAAAGAAGAAAAGAAAAAGAAGAGAAAAAAGGAGTCTAGGAGAAGAAAAAGAAAGTAAAAGAGATTAAATTATAGAGGAAAGGATGATACAAAAAAAAATTACAAATGACATTCAAACAGTATCAGATTTATTGTCGTGTGTTGTTTTTTTAAGGTTCTTTGATTACGTTAAGCTATACTCTAGTCTAGGGTATGAGAGGAAGGAAGGATGAAGGAAAGAGAGGAGTGAGTGAGGAGGGGAGGGTGAATGAGGGAGTGAGGAAGGGAAGGTGAGTGGGAATGTGGGAGTGAGGATGGGAAGGTGAGTGGGAATGTGGGAGTGAGGATGGAATGTGGGAGTGAGGATGGGAAGGTGAGTGGGAATGTGGGAGTGAGGATGGGAAGGTGAGTGGGAATGTGAGAGTGAGGGAGGATAGGGAGGGAGGGATTAAAGCGACGGGACAATGGGTCAAGTTAACACCACCATACGTGCACCGTCACCACCACTGTCACCACCACCGTCACCACTACATCTGTTACCACTAAAAACACTAATATTACATCATCATCATCATCACTACCACTGTCACCACCACATCACCGCTTGTCACCATCACTATAACCTCACACATAATAATACAGTGCCGTCATTTGCACATCACCACCAATGTCAAACTACATCATTATCATCACCTTCACCACGACTGTCACCACCACATCGATATCACCACCACTGTCACCACCACACGTTTAGCCTCACCAAAGTAGACATTTCATCATTAACGTCGCCATTCTGATGACGTATTATAATTAAGTTACTCTGAACTAATCCGTACCACCAAAAATCATTCTGGATAGCCTATAGTAAAGACCACAACACTATATACCTCACACTACAACAACACCATAAAACCACCACGGGCCCTATGACAATATTCGATTACAACACACTTATACCAACACCAACACCAACACCACTAGCATTCTGACAACACTAACTTGATTTTAGAACCATCAATACCAACAACAACACTACCACCATGAGCCCACTGACAACATTCGATTTCAACACCACTTACAACAACACCAGTATCAGCAGCCTCTTCTGACAACACTAACTTGATTCCAGCACCACCAATACCAACACTAACATCACTAGCCTCCTCTGACAACACTAACTTGATTCCAGCACCACCAATACCAACAACATTACCACCAACACGAGCCTTCAGACAACACTCGACTGGAACACGACCACAACCACCACGACCAGGATGCGGCCAACACGTGTAAACAAACAAGGGTGTGAAGGATATCCCAAGTGGGGGACGGTCCAAGGTGGGGTGCCAGAAAGAGAGTGTGTGTGTGTGTGTGTGTGTGTGTGTACTCTAGGCTTAATCTTGGGGCCTGGGACGGTCGCTGGCTGTGTGCGTGTGTGTGTGTGTGTGTGTGTGTCGGCTGGTTGGCAGGGAGGGGAGAAGCGAAGCAACAGCGAGGGAGATGAAAGAAGAAAAGACGAACGGAAGGGAGGAAGGTTTGTAAATAGAAAGAAAGAAAAGAAGGAAGGGAGGGAGGGAGGGAATGGTACTGAGAGGATATGAGTGATGGAAGTAGGGATAGAAAGACGCAGGCAGGAAATATGAAGAAATAGAGAAATTATTTGGAATGATGGAAAGGAAAGACCAGGGAGCTATAGGTGACACGGCCAGGGAGAGAAGGGAGAGGAGGAAAAGGGAGGGAGTCAAGGGGAGGAAGGAGACGGAGGTAGGCTTCTGCTGAGGTAAGGAGGGAGGAGGAAGGGAGGAGTATTGGATGTAATGGCTGGCCTAGGTTATGATGATGGAACAGAGAGGAAGGAATAGGGAGACGACATATGAGAAGGGAAGGAGAAGAGGGAGAAACACAGGAGACAAAGGAGGAGAAAGATAACGTGATAAATATGATGGGAGAGAGATGTAGATAAGTAGAAATAAACAGACAGACATGAGAGAGAGAGAGAGAAGGGGAAAACACAAAGGAAAAGGGAAGGGAAACAATGAGAAACACAAAGAATATATAAAAACAAACAGATAAATAATAACAAAGCGATTAGCATTGAAATGTAATACCGTGGATTATAGGAGGGGAATGAATAACAAAATGGAGAATGAAATAAATAACTATGAGGGTAACAAAAGAATGAGGTTAAGGAAAGAAAGAGAAGAGAGAAAGGGGAAGATGTAGGAGGAAGGGGAGAAGGGACACAATATATTCTGAATAAATCGTGTTAACACAAATAAGAAAAAGAAAAGGAGAGGTTTATGATAAAATATATGAAAAGGAGGCAAGGACAAGTCACAAAATATAAATAAAAGTCAGGGAGGACAAGAAGGGAAAACATTATATTGAAAACAGCCAAGGAAGCGTAAAGAGGGAAGGGAGAGGAAAATATATTATAAAATTGATTTAATATACGAACAAAAATATACTAATACGGGAGGGGATATATATATATTTAATAAGGACAGAAAATGTAACCACGAAAGAAAGGGGATAGAGAAATATGAGCTTTAATATATGCTTAAGGGACCCTGTAATGTACGGTAGTCAGAAAATTGGAGGTTAGCGAGTCGTTCAAACATTACCACGAAACACCAATCGTATTGAAGGAGCTTAGTTTCGTGGCATAGTCAGGAGGAATCAGAAGCCACCTATAGTCTCATAAACGATCACAAGGTCCTTAATTGAGAATAGACCAACATGGGTGTGGATAGGGACTTATTATAGATACAAAAATAGCTACTGTAGGCCCAAGAAGGAAGGAAGGGGAGGGATGATATAGGAACACGAAAACAAGTACCTACCTACGTGTGAATGCGTACGTGCCCAAGACAAGAAATGACAGAATGAGATAAGAACGAGAGTCTAAGATAAGGGGGTAACCAATAGATAAAAGGGTGAAGGAGAAGAGTTATGAAGGGATGATGATATGCAGTGAGAGACATGTATGCAGTCAGTCACGTAGGCAGGGTTTGTTATCATCAGTGTATAGCTTGTGTTAAGAGGGTAATTCTTTTTTCTTTTTTTTTTTTACATTGGAGTGCCTTGATTCCTCCTTGATATGCCACGAAACAGGACCATATTAACTAAAACTAATGGTGTTCTGTTGTATGGAATAGTTTGGAGGAATCAGTTACTCCATATTTGCCAACACTACTACACCCTCTTAATAAGGTTTTCACGTTACACAACATCCAACAACAACAACAACAACAACAAAAAAGGCTTCACCATGACGAGGAGTAAACAAACAAACATCTCGTACCACTCCTCAAACATCCCGACTCGTACACTTTATCAACATCATGTACTGTACCGTACTACAAGACCTAACTAAATCTTTCAACTTTTCACAAACTTTACACTAAAATCTCATGCGAGCTAACGTTAAGTCTTGAGGTTAAGTTGGAGTTGGTGTGGTGTGTCTGTATATCCAAACCCTGAATACCTATCTACTCCACCACCACCACCACCACACCTGTACTACTTAATGTAATCTGTGCATGACTCAGTGTTCTTTATAAACTGCTCCCTCACGCTCTTAAACACAACATCCCTTCCTTAACTCTCCCGCTACCTCTAATTTAAACTATTTTCCCTTGCAAAATCTCGTATTTATGTATGCAGTAAACTAGCTCAAATTCTTATACTAAGTCACTTACTTTTCCACTTATTAAAGTATTAAACTACATATATTAAACTTAACGAAGATACTGTTTATAATTAATCTGACACGTATCTACAGTAAGTCATACATAGCCTATTTTAACTCGACTAACTTCAAACGATTTTTACTCCTCTTTCAGACCCAAACAATATCACACATGGATTCATTCATGTATCATTCAGCGAACACATATTATACAGTATATATATGTAAAGAGTAAAGTAAGGTTAGTAAAGGCAGGAAGTGGACAAGGAAGGGGAAAGAGGAATTAAGGAGTGAAGGCAAAAAGAAGGGGGAAGTAAAGTGTAAAGGCAAGAGAGGGCAGAGTAAACACACACACACAGGGAGAGAGAGAGAGAGAGAGAGAGAGAGAGAGAGAGAGAGAGAGAGAGAGAGAGAGAGAGAGAGAGAGAGCAAGGGCGGGGGACTAGATATGTTATGAAGGCTGAGGGAGCAATAGGGAGGACCTAACATAAACAAAGTGTACATAACGAAGCTTAACTCATGGGGATTTTACGGTATCGTTGTTTGGTTAGGTGTTATATTGTGCTGGGAAGACGGAGAGTGTCTGGGGAGAGGGGGGGGGAGTAAGGGGAAAGAGGGAGAGGGGAGAGAGGAAAGAGGAAGGGGAAAGAGATAGGGGAAAGGGGATATACAAGAGGAAAGGGGAACATAAGAGAGAATACGAGGTAAAATAGGGGATACTTGGGGAAAGGGAAGAGGGAAGTATGTATGAGGTAAGGAGAGGAAAGGAAGTACAAAGGAAAGGGAAGGGAAGGAAATGAGAGAAAGGAGAATGTAAGGAAGGAGTGGGTAGGGAAATTGGAAGAGATGGGATAAAGGAGAGAAGAGGGAAGTAAGAAATGGGAAGTGTGTAAAGTGCTAAAAACACAGAGGAAAGGAAAGTGGAAAAGACAGAAAATACCGAGATAATTCAATAAAGGAAGAGGAGAGGGGTGGAGGGAAAGGCGGATGAAATGGGAAGGAACGAGGGGAGAAGAGAGAAGAGATTATAATGACGGGAATAAAGGGGACGAAGGAAAGGTGGATAAGAGGCAAAAGAACAAACAGACAAGAGAGATATCAGGAAGTAAAGAGAAAAGTAGAGAAGGGTGAGACATGGACAAGAGGAAGGAGAAGAGGGAAGGAGAGAAAGAAAGGAGAGGAGGGAGTGTGAAGAGTCATGCGAAGGAAAGAATGAAAGGAGAACGAGTGGGAAGGTAATTAATGAAGAAGGGAAGAGAAGAGAGGAAATATAAAAGGATAGCAATGGACAGAATAATACACAGGGTCAGTTGTATACACCTTAATGAAGTAAATGAACTGAGAGAGAGAGAGAGACTATAACCACCTTACCCCAACACACACACACCTGTATGACTAACCTAGCACGCATACCAATTCGTAATGTGAAATGTGTGTTCATCCTCGTCAGCACATTTGCCTCTCAGTGTACCCTCAACACACACACACACACACACAAACCTTACTCCATCCCTCCTTACCACTAAAAGTCCCATCCTCTATACACACACACACACACACACACACACACACACACACACACACCTGCCTTTCCTCTTATGTCAACAGCTAGTAATAGTAGGGAGTTGAGATAAGAATGTTATCACCATGAGAAGTATAGGGGGTTCCTGCCAATATCTGTGACCTGCCTCACGTAGCTAGATATTCTCTCTCTCTCTCTCTCTCTCTCTCTCTCTCTCTCTCTCTCTCTCTCTCTCTCTCTCTCTCTCTCTCTCTCTCTTTTCTTCGGTTATACCACTAATGCAATTTTTGACAAAATATTTACTGTATCTCAAACTAGCAGTAACTTCTTCCTTTTAACGCTAAGACGATCCAGGAATTTGACATCATATATGGGAGTAAATTTGCCTCGTCTTTAAAAATATGCCCTGAATAGTGATGTGTTAACCACGTGTGAAAATAAATACAAGTAAATACAAATAAAAAATATAAAATGGTTCAGTCCTTCACATATTCCAATATATGTATGGTCTACTCGAGACTGTCTTCCATGTGTACATTCAAATATATATGTACACACACACACACACACATTTCCATATAGATGAAAGTATTGGGAGATGTCAAGAGGGAACGCATCATTGGAATTGTGTGTGTGTGTATGTGTATGTATGTGTGTGTGTGTGTGTGTGTGTGTGTGTGTGTGTGTGTGTGTGTGTGTGTGTGTGTGTGTGTGTGAAAATCGATAGATAGACGATACTATTTATGTTATCAGTATGGATCTACAGCATAGTACGTGATATCGCACATGTGTTGTGTGTGTGTGTGTGTGTGTGTGTATGAAGTGGGAGAGATAACAATATTTTCATCTTTATCTCACCTCCCCCATACACACACGTACACAGTTTCTCAATCAGTCGACCACTGTAATCATCTCTCTATTATCCTTCCCTATACTCACCATCACTTCCTTTATCATACCCTATACTTTATTTTCTTCTCCCCTATAGCTTACTCCCTCCCTATCTACTTTGTCTCCCTTCTGCTCTCCCCCCATCACTCTCTTTCCTTCTCCTTCTCCACTAACTCTCCATATCCTCTCTCTCTCACTTTGTCTCCATTTTCCTCTCCCCCCATCACTCTCTTTCCTTCTCCCTTTCCACTAACTCTCCATATCCTCTCTCTCTACCTTTGTCTCCCTTCTGCTCTACCTCCATCACTCTCTTTCTTTCTCCCTTTCCACTAACTCTCCATATCCTCTCTCTCTACCTTTGTCTCCCTTCTGCTCTACCTCCATCACTCTCATTCCTTCTCCCTCTCCACTAACTCTCCACATCCCCTCTTTATCCCCCTCCCTCTCTCTTCCTTTCCTGCCAGTCTGTCTGTTTATCTGGACCATCTCTCAGTGTAGCCAACCAAGGTAGATGGAAATTAATGGAGCACCGGGTCTGTGTGTGGTACTGAATTGCCTTATTATGTGTGTAGGAAGGGGAGAGGACGAGGGTGCATGTGTCTGTCTGTATAGGGGGAGCTTGGGAAGGGAGTGGAAAAAGGTATAGATAGATAGGTAGGTAGGTAGATAGGGAGATAGAAAAGTGGTCCATGGAAAGAGTTAGAGAATAAAGAAAGGAATGAGAGCGATACAAGAGGAAGTAGAGAGATAGGAAGGAATAAGGGTGAAAGGAGTAAGGTGAGAGAGAGTAAAGGTGTGTCGAAAAGGGAAGCTGGGATAAGGGAATTAGGAAGGATAGAAGGAAAAAAAGGAGTAATGGAGAAAGGTGAGCTTTTTAGGGAAAGGGAGAAGTGTGTGTGTATATGAGAGAGAGAGAGAGAGAGAGAGAGAGAGAGAGAGAGAGAGAGTGAGAAACAGGGTAGGGGAGGTATACCATTATCATCCCCAGCACCACCACCACCACCATCACCATAATCACCACCCACCATAACCACCACACGTCACACCACCAGCCAGGGGGTGGGGGTAGGGGGTGGGGCTGGGGGGGAGCCAGGTTACAGGGTGACGGTCAATGGTGAGAGGGAGGGGGAGAGGGAAGGAGGGGTAAAGCAGGGAAACGAGGGGAGGGAAAATTAAAAATGCGTAGAGTTGGAGGTAACGGAAATGAGAAAAAGGAAGAGAATAGAGAGAATGATAATACAGAAGTGAATACACACACACACACACACAGATGAGTGGATGGATGAATAGATATAGACAAATAGACAAAATGAGAGAGAGAAAGAGAGGTGGGGGGAACAGAAGGGGGGTACACAGGTAATAGAGCACTTCCGGTGACCCTTCCTCCCCCCCCCCACCCAAAACAATATATGAGCCACCAGTCCAATCCCCCCTACCACCACCACCCCCGTCCCTCCCTTCCTCTCCCCCTCTGCTACCGTCAATGTCACACCACGCGCTGGCTACTATTATCATTACACTACTACTACTACTACTACTACTATCCCATTTACACTACTTATGCCACACACTACTACAGTATTATTAAACTTACACTACTAGGCTATTATACAGTACTATTACACTTATTGCCATTCTACTACTACTACTACTACTACTACTACAGTACTATTACACTTACACTATTACTTTACTTATATGCACTACATTTACCATTATACTACGGTACTACTACTACTACTATCACCCCTGCTGGCTACTACTATTACACTACTACTACTACTTGTTGGCTATTACACTACTATATACCACCATTACATTACACTACTACTTCTATCACACGTATTAGTTACTATCATCATTACACTACTACTGCTACTACTATCACACTTACTAGCTACTGGTACTACCACTGTATACTATCATCTGTGCCGTCATACCATCACTATCATCACTATCATACTACAACCAAATCGACGAGTAGCACACAAACACATACACACACACGCACACACACACATACAAACAAACAATCACTGACTACCACAATTATCATCGCTACCTGCCTTCCTCTTAGCTACCACCACGTCAATCAACTTTCGAATAAAAACAACCACACGTCTGTAAAACCATCACCACCACTACCACTGTCACAATAAGTATATAGTGTACTTTGTGTACCAAGTGCTGCCTGTGAGTACCATTACCATCACCACTACTACCACTACCACCACTACTAGCCCAAAGCTGTAAACCTCACCATTATGACTAGCCTATAGTCGTAGTTTCACCTGTACAATTCCCCCCATTACTACTACTACTACTACTACTATCACCTGTACTTCTACTACTACTTCTATTATTAGTAGTAGTAGTACGGGTACTACTTCTACTACCTATCATCATCACTATCCTTATTATCACTATATCCCATCTCCACTAGCCTAATCCAACACATCACAACACCACCTCAACAAGGACCGACCTCACACACTCCACATCACCAGAACCACCAACCTCATTTCTTATCACTACAACCATTTCAAATTAACCCCAACAACCATGTCCCGTACTGTAAATCTGATAGGCTACCACCAACCAACCATCCAACTACAGCCACCACTACCACTTCTACCGTATTGATTAGGGGAATGCTCTTTAATAAATATTTAAGCATACAGTCAATTTGCCAGCAAAACAACTGTCCATATATCTCACCATAACTACCATACCACCAATAATACCACTACAATCAGTACTCTACAGCCTAACAGTACAACCACTCCCTACCTACACTATAACTACCACAATGAATACTGTTTACACTATTTACAACTCCAGCTAAAACATCTGTTCTTTACCATTATTTGAACTACTGCAGCCTAACACCACTATTATTATAACGACAACTACCACTCTTATCACAACTATACATTACCATCACAACCACAAAACAACCTTCAACCATAACCACTAATATGAGAGAGAACATCTGTATACCACACCAACAATCAAAATTAAATCAAAATAACAATCTAAACAATCAAACAAATTGAATACACCCGTGCCTATTGCTCCTCTTTAATATTAGCCTACTTAATTCACAAATAACTATATGGGGAAATGGCGCCTACTAATGTGAAAATCGTCATTAGCCTCTATCAGTGCTTTAATGATTAGTAATGTCGCCCTGCAGTTAATGCTGTAGCCTAATCGGTTCTATTGGAATTAAAGTTCAGTATGTTGATGATTTCTACATCCACTAGGCTACTCATTTCACAGAAGTATAATTTTTCACCATTGCTTCTGACAAATAATAATAATAATAATAATTGGATGCACCGAGCAAGACAAGGCTCCAACAACAACAACAACAACAAACAATCAACAGAGCCACAACTAATTTCCCGCCAACTGTCCGTCCGTTCACTGTCCCTCCCCTTCCTCCCTCCTCCCCCTCCACTAAAACCATTACAGGTTGGGGAGGGTGAGAGGGAGGGAGGGGTTAACTGCTCCATTTTCCACTCCCAAATCCCTCCCATTATTTTTTGGTTTTGTGTTGTGAATGGTGTATGGGACGCTGCATAGGAAATGGGATGATGGCGTTAATGAACTCAAATGACTGCATACCGTATCAAAGGTTTCACAACATAGTAGCAATTCGTCCACCCATAAAAAATACACTTTAGGTTCATACATTCCAGAGTCCATCACTGTTTACGGCAATGAAAAGGAAGAAATGAAAGAGCAAAGCAATAATTTGACTACAGTCCTCCCTCTCTCTCTATATATTTTTTTTCTATAGGGGAAGCCAGCAGTACCGTATGTCATATAGATGCATTAACTATACACAATACGCCATATAAATTTATAGGTACCGGTACCTAACATACCTACATACACACATCTTGGTACCGTTATACCTTTATTTACATTTAATAGGTTAAGGTGAAGTATTTGTTTTATTACAAATCATATACCTGAAAAATATTACATTCACCAGGTTCGGCCAAACAAGTTTAAGTTACCCAGTTTATTTTTTTTATTAATCGGCTAACAATAAAGTATGTTTACATGTTCCAGTTTACATAAACGATTCCACTACATACAATTATCATGCAATATGCAAATTTAAACCATTAGGCAACACACGTTTCACTATACCAGTACACATAACACACAATATATATCCCGGTATATACACACACAAACACAAATTATACATACATGGCAACAAGGCTTTGAAACTTGTTCTCCCTCTTGTCATATAAGTTGCAAGGGTCAGAATATGAGGGAAGGAGATGAGTTTCTGGCCCCTTCTCTCCCGTTTCTCTCCTTTATATTACACCAACCATTACTCACGCTCTCTCTCCCTCTCTCAGATATAACTTATTTCTACTATTCCTTATTCCTTTATTTTAGCAGTTTTCTCTCTATCTTCCTGTTTCCCATTTCTTTCTTAGTGATCTTTCATCGTCCTGTCCCCTCTTTTTCTTTACCTCTATCAATATTCTCTTCTCCCTCTCCCAATATATATTCCTACCTCACTTCGGACTCCCACTTTTATCAGTGTCCCCTTCCACTCTCCCCTTTTATTCCTATATAACCACCACCCCTCCCCCTCCCTTCCCCTTGCCGAAACACTCCTCCCTCTCTCACTGTTTCCCAACCTCCCATTATTTTTTTCCTTCAGCTTTCCTTTCCAAACAGATTTTCCGGCTTTCGGTCCATGAACAGTCACCGAGGAGCTTACGTTAAAGGCTATGATAGGCTAGTATACTTTTGGTACATTAAAGCGCCTTTATTCCTTCAAAATATGCCATGGAGGAAACAGGACCAGCTGAACAAACATGATGGTGGCCTATTGCTTGGAATAGTTTGGA
Source organism: Petrolisthes manimaculis (assembly GCA_034508575.1). Classification (NCBI taxonomy): domain Eukaryota; kingdom Metazoa; phylum Arthropoda; class Malacostraca; order Decapoda; family Porcellanidae; genus Petrolisthes; species Petrolisthes manimaculis. Next base: position 81,733 of record JAWZYT010004946.1, on the reverse strand, counting down.
GGAATCAGTTGCTCCAGATTTACCAACACTGTACTTTACTTCCTCTTTTATTAACAGTCACAAGAGGTCAGTTGAATCTTTTTTCAGTTTGCAATTTGATGGGATCAACCACTATAGATGAAACTGGTTGGATGGTGAACAGAGAACAAATGTATACCCGGACCATCACCAGCAGCAGTTGAGCGGGGAAGCCGACCTCTGGTGGGCCGGTGGCGGGAAACTTGAATTTTTCATCAGTATTGGACACTACACGTTCCCCCTTTTCCTTCCCAACATCATAAACTTCATACATCCAATAGAGTTGTTATTGTTTTTGATATTACAGTCTTTAATCTTCTCTCTCTTTTTACCTCACTAGTTCTCATGACGTTTTTTTTTTCTTTCATTCAATTTTCTCCTCACTCCCCCTTGACTCGTCGTCCTACTCTCTTTCTGTTCCTTTCCTCACCCCTCACCGTCAGTCAGTCAGTCAGTCCCTCCTCTCACTCTCTTTCTCCCTCTCATGTCTGTCCCTTCCCTGCTGTCCTTCTCCCTTTACCTCCCTCCCATCCCCTCTTCCCTCCAGGTGTTTCCGTCAGCCACGTTTACCTTCCAGTGGGACCGTAAGCCAGAGCTGTGTGTGTGTGTGTGTGTGTACCAAGCTTAGCTGTTTGTTGCCGCGAGTATAGGCTATGTTGGCTGTGAATTGTATATGGATTGTTACAGCTGATGATATATAAACTTTACTAACTTAATCACCCTTTATTATAAACAATATTAGTTAAACAAGCCCTGATAATTATTAATAATACCCTATGTACACAATAAATAATCCTAACAAATGCCCTAATAAATACAATGAATAATCTATAACCTAAACACACACAAAAATAACATAACAAAAAGGAGACAACTTGGATAACACAAAATATAAGTATACTCAAGAGCAGTGGCTGAAGTCCCGATAAGTCACTGGGATTTAACACTAACACAAATATGCCCCAGTAGGAGGGTGAGAGATTGTGGAAGTGTTATCGTGGTGAGTCCCACAGAAGAACTGTCTTTTCCCTACCGCCAGGCCCACACGTAACCTCGTATAGGGTTAGTTTCCGATGGAGTGAAACTATATTGAACACAATGAGTTTAAATAAAAACATGAGTCTGCTCGAATGATAGTTATTAAAAGAATGAGAGTGAAGTGGTTGATGATTCGAAGACAAGGTCGTAACAGATCTCCCGGCTGAAAACCTTCGTCGCACTTGTTTGCAGAGAAGGTTATTCAATGGGTGACAATAGACATAGTGGCGTGTGGTGTTGTGTTGTTGCTGTGTTGGTAGTGATGATGATGGTGGTATTAGTAAGTGAAGATTATGGTGATGGTACTGTAGTGATGGTGTTGGTGGAATGGTGGTGGTGGTAGTGATAGTGGTGGTGGTTGTGCTGTGAGGGTAACTTACTAATGGTATTGGTGGAATGGTAGTGGAGTGGTATTGGTGTGAGTGAGAGTAGTTGTGTTGTTGATTGTTGTGGTAATATGGTATGGGAACTGTAGTGGTATGGGTAAATGGCCCAAAACCCTAGAGGTGACAGTTGGCGACGACGGTTGTGGTGGTTCTGTGGTGTGAGAATAGTGGTTGTGGTAGTGTGGGAATGACTTGAGAGTAGTGGCAATGGTAGTGAGGTGTGACTGGGTGGTAGTATACTGTGTTCTAGTGCCTTAGTACCTGTAACATTTGACGTTATGTTGTAACAATTGTGAGGTGTTGTGGTGATGGTTGTGTTGTTTCGATGTAGAATTGCTGTGGGTGGTGTGATGCAACATTATCGTAGAGTTGTGTTGTGGGTGCAATGTGTTGATGTAGCAGTTGCATTAGTAGTACGGTGGTAGTAGTAACCGTGTTGTGAAATAGCGGTGGATATGGTGAGATGAAGGGGGTAGATGTGCTACATGTGGTGGGGCGTGGTGCTGCCGACTCGTGAGTATATATCGTGGTGATGGAGGCCTGTATACCGTTGGGGGAAACGGTACAGTACGGTGTATATATGGATGGATGAACTGAAGGTGATGGAGAGGTATAGGTGTAAATTGATAGGGATGGCAATTCTGTTTATATATTTATTTTGCTAGTTTTTAATTATTTCCAAAGTTGGACGTGGTGATGATGGTGATGGAAAGCAGAGGCGGCGTACGATACGGAGGGAGGGATGGGGCAGCGAAAGTGATACTGTATCGGACTGTGAGTGAAAACAGAGGTGGTAAAGGGAGATACAATGACAGAGATCAAATAAGTGGTGCCTGAGGTGTTAGTGGTGATGTGGGAAATAAGAGGTGATGGTGGTAACGGGAATAGCGAAGGAAAAATCCCAGTGAGTGTGGTGGTGGTGGTGATGGGTGCCGCTACGTGAACTGAAGAACTGTGCTGGACAACCTTCGACAATCACCAAGTTGGGAGCACCCTGCTATACCCTCCCTCTCTCCCCTCCCTCAGTTTACCATGTCTGTTGTTGTTGTTGTCCTACCCTACCCTACCACCCTAGCCTACCTACCCAGATCAGCCCTGCCCCATGCCTGTCTCGAGCCCCAAGGCCTTTCCCCCTCCCTCCCTCCCTACACTCTCATCCAACCCACCAACACACACCTTTGTTTTTATCTGATCAAACTCTCTCTCACCTCCCACACACATTTACATACTGGTACAACCTTGCAATATATTATTTTTATCACGTTTCTTTCTCTTCCATTCTTTATCTCCTTCACTCATTCCCTTTCCTTTCTTCTCAACAATTATCACTACTCCTACATGTTCGTCTTTCCTTTCTTCAGCATTCTCCTCCTTTAGAAGCTTCTCTATTTCTCATCCATCCTCTTTCTCCTCCACTCATTCCATTTCATCTCTTCTCAGCAACCATTACTCGTCCTATCTGCTCTTCCTTCTTTCCTCAGCACTCTCCTCCTCTATCTGAAACCTTTCCATTCACGCCTGACTCCTCCTCTCAGTTGTAAGGTAGGGAAGGACTACTGCAGTGTACACTTCACTACACACATACATACACACACACACACACTGCACGGCGAGTCTCCACTGACTTATCGTCTTTAAACCCATTCACTCATTTATTTCTCTCCCTCTCTTACACACACAAACAATTCTCTATCTCTCTCTCTCTCTCTCTCTCTCTCTCTCTCTCTCTCTCACACAGAAACCATTCCCCTGTCACACACCTTTGTTTCTCTTTCCCCCTCTTTTAATTCAGTTCATGTTTCTCCCTCTGCATTTGTCTATATAACTCCCTCCGTCTACTCTCTCTGTCGCTCTATCGACTCTTTTTCCACAATTCAATCTCTCTCTTTCCTCCCTTTCTTGTCTAATTCCTTTATTTCGTTTTCCACCACGCTCTCTCACTCTCTCTCTCTCTCTCTCTCTCTCTCTCTCTCTCTCTCTCTCTCTCTCTCTCTCTCTCTCCAATTCGACTGCTATATTCCTTTTCTCCCTCTCGTTATTAGTTTAGGCAACACCACTCACCATCCTCACACCCCACCCCACCCCACCCCACCCCACCGTCTCTCTCTCTCTCTCTCTCTCTCTCTCTCTCTCTCTCTCTCTCTCTCTCTCTGTCCGCCGTTAGCCTCGCCCCCCTTACACACACTTTCTTCCTCCCCTTCCTTCCCTATCATCTTACATCACATTACTTAGCCTTAGGGAGGGAGGAGAAATGGGGTGTAAGATGAGGGAGTAGAAGAATGGAGGGAAATTTGAGGAAGGTAGGAATAAAAATGATGGAAAGTATGGGGGAAAAGAGAAAGGAGGGAAGGCTAGAAGAATAGAAGCATAAAGAATGAGGAAAGGAGGCAGAGAGAAGAATGCAAAAGAAGTGGGGGGGGGTGAGACAGAGAGGACAAACGATAATAAGGAAAGATGCAAAATACGATGAAACGCAAGAATAGAAGGAAAGCAACTGGAAGGAAGGAGAGAATAGAGGAATGGAGAAGGAAGTAAGAGGAAAGGGAAGTTAGGCTATGTGGGCCAATGAGAGGAAAGGCCAGGCAAACAATGTTTTTAAGGTACCGGTCACTGGGAAGTCCCTACGTATATACCAAGAAAAGGAAGGATGGAAGGTAGGATGGAAGGAAGAAGAGGATGGAAGGACGGAAGGAAAGAAGGATGGATGGATGGAAAAAAAGAAAGGAAGGATGGATGGATGGTTAGAAAGAAAGGATTATTGGAAAGAAGGAAGGAAGAATGGAGGAAGGGAAAGTAAAGGATGAAAGAATGATACAGGAAGGAAGAAAGGATGGAATAAAATGGTCAGAGAGGAAGGGAAAGTAAGTAATGTAAGAATGATGCAATCGTGAAAGAGGGTGGGTAGAAAAGTGTGATGATGTAAGTAAGATATATAACCCATAATGTAAGCAAGATATTTTACAACCTATACCGCAGAAAGGAGAGAAGAGGACTCAATAAACTCGATGAAAATAACAAAATAATTATCTTACTAAAAATAAGAATTGGGAATGATAAAACAATGAGAATTTAAAGTGGGGAAGAATGAAGGAGAAAAGTAAGTGAAGAAATGAATGAAGGAAAGAAGGACAATACAGACCTCCTTCTTTCTAGGACTTCATGACTAAAACATCTGGTATTCTTCCCACTGGAACTACACTACATACAGAGTGCACTTCGGGCTCTTCCTCACTATGCATGTTGCTTCCAAGTATAGACTAGACACCAGCAGTAAGAACAGTCTTGGTCCAAAGTTTTTACCTACATTGTTGATATCCTACCCAACTCGAGTGACATTAGAACTGAATAACACCAAGCCACAAAATATAGATAAATTCAATGCCAAAGATTGATATTATTGGTGCTGGTTTCAACTATTGAAAGAGATTGTGCAGTGAAAGGCAAAATAATAACGTGTTTAGAAATTTGTCCAAAAACATGTGGTATATAAAGAAATAATTGACTTTCGTGTGCAGCTGTGGTTTGTATGTCAATGCGGCTGGTTGTATAGCCTAATATTGTAGGTTGTATTGAACGGAGCGGAGACAGTGAGACACCATACATCTTTTTTATTATACCTAAATCGGGATGTATACGGTATTATGCATGTATAAGCCATTACTATCAGCATAACTCAATATCGTACATGTAGGATGAAATGTTCGGCTACAAACACCAATCCACCATGAGGAAAGATCCTGTTTTTCCGTTTTAATTCGTTCTTGCCACTCCGACTAGTCAGTACAGTAGACACACATTATGAGAGAGAGAGAGAGAGAGAGAGAGAGAGAGAGAGAGAGAGAGAGAGAGAGAGAGAGAGATGCAGGTGTAACGTAATCATACTAACAGATACAAGTTCACGTAGCCTACTAAAATAATTATGTGAGCACAGATTTCTCCTGCAGCGTGTGGTGGCTGGCGGTGTGTTTGTTTGTCTCAGCGCTGAATGTATGTCTTGTACCCTTGAAAGTTTAATGTATGGTTATGTGTTTGGGTTCTCGAGTTCTTCTACAGCTAAATACGATACTACATATGTTTTGCACAGGCACATTCATGAGATTTACTTTACGACTGTGCGTTCCCTGCATGTGTGTGGGTCTGTGGGATCTCTCTCTCTCTCTCTCTCTCTCTCTCTCCGGTGTGTGCGCCAGACTGCCGCCTACTTTAATAGACCATTCTTTATCTTTGTGTGTAAGATTTGCATATATGTGTGGTTGTGTGTGTGAGAGCAGAAGTGCATAAACGAGCATTATACTCATGTTATATTTCACCTCCAAATTCCATTCAGTATAGTCTGTATCTGTTTCCTTGAATTGAAGAGGATAGCCTAGTTCACTTTAGGTTTATTGGAGCTCCTTGATTCCTTTAACGTATGCCAGGAAACCGGGCCAGATTAACAGAAATAATAGTTTCCTATTGCTAATAATAGTTTGAAGGAATCAGTTACTCCAGATTTACCACCACCAACACTATAAAATATACCCCTATACTATACGACACTATACTAATTATACCCCTTTAAGGACCCTGTGATCATGGATGAAACTTGGTGGCTTCTGATTCCTCATGACTATGCCACGAAACAAGCTTCTTTAGTATAGGTGCGTGTTTCGTGGCAATGTTTGAAGGACACACTAACCTCCAATTTTCTGACTACACCATGAGGTCTCTTAAAAGTAGGAAGCCTAATTGTACCAAGCATACCCAGGTATACCCAATAAGGTATACCCTGGTGTTTCTTTGTGTGGTAATGTGTAATATTATGCTATCCGTACCCCCTGTGTGTGTGTGTATGTAGGCATATGAACCCTGTATGTGTGTGTTCTGCTTTAATGTGTTTCCTGTGTAGTAATGTGTAGTTTAGCTTATACGGTATTTATGTTGGTTCGTAGCCTCCGCGTGTGTGTATAATTACCGGTATGTTTAACTTGTAAGCGAACTGCCAGTTTAAAGTGTGTGTGTGTGTGTCTGTTTACAACCAGGCAGACCCCCGTAAATTTGACCGTGTGCGTTGAGTCAACAGAGAGAGAGAGAGAGAGAGAGAGAGAGAGAGAGAGAGAGAGAGAGAGAGAGAGTGTGTGTGTTACCGGCGTTGGCCTATCTACTCTTTACAACTCTGTCTGACACCTCGGTATTGCAGTACCTGTCAAATTTATTCACCTACACTACAGACTACATTTACACTGTTAGGCTATACAAAATACTAAAGGAATACCAATAAAGGAGAAATGTGGTATTAATAATGATGATGTCTTTTAGTGTAATAAATCGATGACCTTCGGCATTTCAATATCTAAAACGAACTTTCATCCTCGGGAATTGTGTTTATCTATGCTCAATATATATTTAAGAGAGTTAGTTAGGTTACATGTGGTAAAAATATAGGATTTATGATAAAAGAACGTTATACCAGTAAATATAGTAGCTCTTTGCCTTTATATAATTTTCCAATATTCTTTCTATCAATGGTATATTTACATCACAATAAGCTTAACTCCCCAGTAAGTATATTTATAAAGAAATTAGTTTCTATATTTCTATCCAGTATATAAAGATAGTTTCCCCTTTCTATATTCATTTTGCAGTCATCTTTCTACCCAATGTCTATTTTTACTCTGCACAATAAGCCTAAGTTATAATTCCCTCACACTACCATCTAAGTTTAGCATTTTCCTCTTATCATCACACCATATTTCCTTCCTCTTATCTGGTTCTGATAATACGACATACATCTTCCTACAGCCTTCGTTCTTATCGTCCTTTTATCTCCCTTCCCCTTGTTTCATTACGTCATGCACGTCTTTTCTTACTTTCTGTTTTATCTTCTACTTCCCTCCCCCTTGTCTTCCATTCTCTTTTCTGCGTCCCTACCTTCCTCGCATGTTTGCAGTCACCTTCGTCTAAATTATTTCTCTCTCTCTCTCTCTCTCTCTCTCTCTCTCTCTCTCTCTCTCTCTCTGTGTGTGTGTGTGTGTGTGTGTGTGTGTGTGTGTGTGTGTGTGTGTGTGTGTGTGTGTGTTTGTGTGGGTGTGTGTGCATGTGTGTCGCGGTAGGTTATGCAAATGGGTGTGTTCGATGCTGTCCAGAATACAACCCACCCACCCACCTTCTACTTCACTCACCCCAGGGAGCTAGGCTGGCTGTCCACACCATTCCTCTCCTTTCATCATCACAGCTTTCTCTCTCCATATATGTAACTAACTGTCCACTACATCTCTCCACCTCCCTTTCCAGATATACAGTTAGCCCAAAATCGAACCAAAAACATAACCACACATCCTTCCTTAAGCTGTGTGTGTGTGGTTGAGTCTCCAAGTAACAATGTAATCACCACCAATCGCAATTAAGGTATATCCTGCCACAGTACTTAGTTTTTTCTTACTCTACACGAGGTTAGTAAATAGTAGCTGTGATAATCTGATAAGAGGGATTATCCTACTGTTTATCATTACGTACCTTTTGAGTCCTAGTTAAGTGTTGAGGTAATGATGTTCTTTAACCACAATTATTATTATTAGTTGGGTATTGTGGTAATGATGTTCTTTAACCACAATTATTATTATTAGTTGGGTGTTGTGGTAATGATGTACAATACTTTGTCCACTAAGTTGTTATTATCTCATTAATCAATAAACCTGGATTGTGGCAGTGTGTAGCCTAACCGGTCCCCTAGCTGCTGGCCTGACTCTGACCTTGGTATCTGTCCTCTCGTGGCTACTGGCTAGATGGGGTGAAGAAACTTTACATTGTGGCTGTAAATTAATAGCCTATATCTATTCACTTAAAGGGGGGTATTACCGTGTTGATAACTCTGGAGCAAATAGTTCCTCCCAATTCATTGAGAGATTATACTCCCCTCTAAAGTTAAGGGACAGTGTGATTAAGTCAGAAAATTGGAGATAAATGAGTTCTTTTAATATTGCTACGAAACATAACCTATAGGTCTATAATTATAGAAGGAGCTTATTTCGTGTCATGGTCAGAAGGAATCAGAAGCCTCCATACACGATAACGGGGTCCTTTCATCGTGTTCGTACAAACCAACTCTGTACATTCCTTCCGTACAGTTTTCTCCCTGCAGTGCCCATTGCTCACCCGGCTGGCTTCTGGTCCGCGTGTCACAAATGGCAACAATGTGTGTGTACATTTTTCCTGACAACACAAAGCCGGCAATGTTTTCCTTCCTGATTATTTTTTTTTCTGACCTGCACATTCACTTGTATTGAATGGAGGTGCTTTTTATTACAGATATAATGAGACGGATTTTTATATCAGACGAATAGTGTTGGTAATTAATTAGCTTCAATTTTAATTAATGTATCGTTATCAAGATGCTAACAAAGGTTTCACCACTAATATACAGTATACAGTCAGTTCCTGTAAATAGCCTACCGTACTTCACTTGTTAAACGTAAGATTATATCATTTTTCGAATTCTTCCTCATCCACATTTTTCCTTACGTTTTACAACACTGTCTACAACATGGTACTATGGCAATTAATATCAGGCGCAAATGAGTAAAAACTTGTTCACGGCTCCTGACTGTGTTAAATTACCCTGAGGGCTGGTAGGTTGTGACATCCCCAGCCAGTAATGCCATCCTCTTTTTATACGGGGTTTTAGTCGAAGTAGAGATAGACGTTTCCTCCAAACTCCCACTTAATATAATACAGGCACATAGCCTATACGATATAAATTATTCTTGTTTTTGTTTTGGCCGAGGGAACGAACTTTTGTGCACTATGGCATAATATAAGTCAATGGTCTGATATCTTGAGTCGAAGGGCAACTAATGAGATGAAGCTTGAGAAATGAACTATAAAAGATACTGGTGTGTGAAGTCTGCAATGCATGGAAGGGAAGAATGTAGTAAGGCTAGTTAGTTACCAGTAGCTAGTTATAGTGTGTGTGTGTGTGTGTGTTGTGACGCCACCTTTTTGCTTCCACACCTCCTCTAGGGGTATATAATAATATAAACCGTACCCGCAGACAAAGGTTCGGGAAATATACCCACCTTAAAAGGGTACAAGAGGAGGCATTGCCACTCTCGGTGGTATTCAGACCCAACTTTGTAGCTACCACAAAAACTGGACCCACAAATTAATGTTACAGAGAGAGAGAGAGAGAGAGAGAGAGAGAGAGAGAGAGAGAGAGAGAGAGAGAAGATAAAGGTAGAGGTGTCATGATGGGAGGTGATAAGGTGAGCTGGTGTGACGTGTCTTAATTCGACCCTGAGCAGACCTGGAACCAAACCAATATATACTGGTAACATTATCTTCACTCTGAAATACTATACGAATCACACAGTTCGAGAACGTTGATAGGCTATACCGATCAGCCGTTGTTGTTTAAGGAACTCTTGTGATGGTAGTCAGAAAATTGGAGGTAAGCGAGTCCTTCAAATATTGTCACAAAACACCGCCTATATGGAAGGAGCTTGTTTCGTGGCATGGTCAGGAGGAATCAGAAGCCTCTTAGCTACATACACGATTACAGGGTCCTGAAGTCATTACCATACTCCTCTCAGGATGAAGTAGAATAAAACTATTTTCTGTAAAAGTTACATATGTGCCTTAAATGTCCGACTCCCGTGACTAGCATGAGAAGCTTAGGCTAAATGAGATGATGATGATGATGTTGTTGTTGTTGTTGAAGTTAGGGGCTAAATGTATTACGAGTTGGAGTGATCTAGTTAACAGTCCGAAACGATACGGTACAGGGTGGAAAATACACAACACGCAGAACCTATTCGTGGATTGTACTCTTCTCTCGATATCGGCATGTAGCGTAGGTTATAATGGTCAGTTGTCAAGTATCACTCACACCACGTTAATATTCGACCAGTGTAGCCAGACAATAGGATTCCATGGGTGAGACCTCAATAAAACATAGCTAACGGTATCATTAACTGACTGAGGTAGCTACGTCTCGCAAAGTTCATATCTTAATGTTAGGGATAGTCTAGGTTTGCTACCCTAGGCACCACATTTAGCAGTACAGTATACTGGCTGGTTCTTATGTTTTGTACACAGGTAAGCTCTTAACTGGTCTTAACTAGAAATCCTGTTTTTGAGGTGCCAGTTTTGAGGTTGGCTTATGTGTAACTCACGTACGAATACGACAAACCGGTATATTGTAATCTATGTAGCTTGGCAACAACTTTAATCCTTATGTTTGTATACAGTGTACACTCGCTCAAAATATCGTTAATTCCGCCAGCCATCTATTGCTGCCTTGCTTCCTTCAGATGTTTGAAACTGTCTCCGTAAAAAAAAAAATAATAATGTGCAAACATTCAAAATTAGCATGCAAAGTTAGTCTAATGAACTTCTGAATGAAAGTGTATCTTGGCAACCACTCTATAAACTGCATCGTACTTCCTATCACTTAAAATATCTATATAATCTTGACATCTATCACCTCATACTTAGTGAACCAAATCGCATGGCATTTTTATTTTTCTATACCTCAATCTCAGGACTGTTGGCTGTCAGTTGCCCGTGACTCTTGCGAGGCCCCGAGTGTCGCTCTATATGTAGGCGAGACCAGGGTTCATATAGATATGAACCCTGGGCGAGACATTGGAGCTTCATGGCGTTGGTAGCTTCTCTTCTGTCGACTCCCACTAGATAACGGCACTTTATTTATACACTTCACTATTAGTCCCTATCAGGAGAGGGCACCTAGGCCTACATCGTCACAGCATCTTGGAATATGGTCGGGCACCTTCTATGTTATGAGTTCAAGACGATGTAGGGGGTATTTTCTTGACGTGTCGGTGTAGCCAGGATACTTGATGAACAGCAAAAGCCATCAGATCACCTCGGAAAAATACAGACGTTTTTTCGTGGACTAGAAATGGGTCCATGACATTTGAAGTCTGTCGTTGTACCCACTCTGCCACAGCTTACCGTACGCCCACAAGGTCTACAGTCTAATCAGGTATACAGCTATTCAGTCTAATCATGCAGATGTAAGCCACTCGTGCTGAAAAAGATGAAGGCGAACCTCCACACACGGGTTGGGCTGATAATGATGTAGATTGGCGGTTGAGCTCCACCATCCGAGCTGATGTTGTTGACCATCTTATCAACGGTGCTTGCTTTCTATATTTACCCAGCTGGTGTAAGCTAAGCTAGAGCTGGGGTGCAGGGTTTGTGTTTAGTCCAGTGTGAATGCTGTTTCCCTACGTTTGGTTGCTTTGGAAGTTTTCACAGTTATTCTCCTAATGAATTGCATTAAGCTACAGATATTGAACACGAACATTTATAAACCATTAATACTTCAAAAACTTTAAGTGTAATTAAGGGGTTCGGATTCCTATAAAGTATCTGAGGAATGTTGACTCCGCTCTCTATCCACCTTTTACCAGGTAGGTTGGTATAATGAGAACCTAAATTAACACCTGGGGGAGGTAACTGTGATAAGCTAAATAACGAGAACCAAGAATGGGGAGGTAACTGTGGTAATCTGAATAATAAAGTCGCCTTGTATATCCTACCAGGTTAACTAGTTTCCGTGAAAGAAAATAATAATAATACTCTGGACTGAATCCTAACTAGGTTACGTTACTCTTTCACTCACCAACGAGACATTTCTATCTCTGTCCTGCTGCTGGCGGGGAAGTAAAATATGCAGACAATTTATATCCTACCATTTGCCTTTACTGCCGGACATTTATTTCTGTACCACCTCTCCATTCTAGTTTGCACCATACTGCACATCTGTCCTGCCTATTCAACATTCTATTCACATTCATTCATCCCATCCTAAGTTATTCCCACTGTCCATATTAGTTGCTCTTTCCGATTTTACGTGTATATCTATTTACCTATCCTCATACTATTCTGCCACTTATCGACAAAATATCAATTTTCTCATTTGTCCCACACACCTAACTAATGTATACCATATCCTGCTTTCTCTTCACCCATGCAGCGACGCTATCCCATCCACAACGCCCCTCCCTCCCTCTCTCCTAAACCTGCCCTCCCCTTTCCTACCACCCAAGGACCACCCAACCCTACTTTACCCGCTGTCTCTCTCCACTACCTACCCTAGCCTTCATTCCTGACCCCAACAACCATCTATCCGTCAGAGAGAGAGAGAGAGAGAGAGAGAGAGAGAGAGAGAGAGAGAGACACTATACATGTGAGCTGTTAAAAGCAGAGCAGTGAGGCCCAACTATTGTGTTAGCGTCGGGGTTCCCACGCTATTGCCACTGCTTCCCTCTCCTCCTCCTCTCTCTCCCTCCTTTTCTCTCTCTTATTTACTTCGTTTCCTCCCTTCCCTGCACTCTGCTCACTCTCTGCTTACCCCTTCCGTCTTACTTCTGCCATCCGGTAACTTTATTCCCTTCGTTTACTCTTTTACTTTATTTCTCTTTTGTCACATTGATGTTTATTTTATTCTCCTCTTCCTTCACCACTTAATTTATATATTTTTTCCTTCTCCACTTTTCTATACCTTTCTGCATTCCCTCTCTCTCTCTCTCTCTCTCTGCTACTTCTCCGGTTTCCCCCTCTCCTTTCATCTTCATGTGCCACCCCGGCCCTCACCCACCCCCCTCCCTTGACACCCAACGCCCTCCAATCTGTCTCCCTTGCTCCCACAGCCCCTCCCTTCCTCCCTCCCTCCTCGCCACTACAGCTTATACTTCACGCTTCCCTCCCCACCACCATCACCACACTTCCCTTCCCTTCATGCCTGTCTCCCTCCAGTCCTCCCCTCCCCACCACTGTAACTCTCCTACTTACCTCCACGCTATGAAGTTTTTGTCTAAGTTCTCTCCAGGACATCATCACGCGTTCCTTCATGTCTCTGAGCCTTTCTTCACCAACACGTTTCCCTCAATATTTCTTGTGTTTGGTCTCTGTCGCTACATCATTCACACACCACATTTCCCTCCATCCTTTCCTTCTCTTCTGTCTCCTTCGCTTCTCCTCCCCCACAAAAATTTCCCCTTCAACTTGACTCATTTTCTATTTTAATCTTATCTCCCCTTACTTTCTTCCTTCTTTCTTCCGCCCTCCTGTCCCTCTCTCAGCTAAGTGATGGAAGACTGTGTGGTGTTGAAGGAAGTGTTGGTGGATGATAGGGGTGTCGTCTGTTGTCGGCGAATTGGAAGACTGACGATTACCCCAAGTTATGCTACAAAACCAATCTCTTCTGGTATCCATATTCAGCATTAGCTTATATTCTGTTTCCCGGCATAGTTTGAAGGCATCTGTAGCCCTCCAATACGCCCACAGCAGATGACCCCCTAAACACATGAAAAAAAAAAAAAAACATAACACAAAACTGAATCTCTCTGGGCAGGGTGACGGAAATAGCCACATTAGCTCATGTATATATTTCTCCAACACCCAATGACATTTTGCCGGACTCAATTATAAAATTATAAAAATGTGTGCAGTTAACCCTCTACCAACAGCTAGGCTATATATAAGAGCCAACGCAGTCAGTTAAAAATGTCAGGACATTTTTATCATTCAGGATTGAACGTATAGCTACTGGAAAAAATAGGTTACGGAGTTAAAAATAAAGGAGATAGAAAAGAAAGCGTGGAACAAATTGGGATTGATAATTACCGTATGCAAGAGAAAAAAGAAACCTGTCTTAGGCCAGAAAAACCTTACAGTCACAAGGAGGAAAGGAAATTGATCGTCCCGGGTCCGAAGGGGCGCACAAACTTACAATTGGCCACAACCTAGCAGGCAGTACTCCTCTACGGAAAGAAAGGAAAGGGTAGCCTAAAATATTGGGAACAGAGACAGGCTACGTACTGTAAAGGGCAGCGGACCTAAGTGCTGGGAGAACTTGAGGGAACTAACTGGTTAACCAAAAGATGCGAGACCTACAAAGTTACAAGAGCAAATCATGAGAGAGAGAGAGAGAGAGAGAGAGAGAGAGAGAGAGAGAGAGAGAGAGAGAGATTGGTTCGTGGAATATAAGGAAATCGATCAGCAAGTGCGTAAATGAATCATCGATCTACAAATAACCCGGTCACATGTTCGTATTTTCTATTTGACTCAATTAGCCTGTATTACTTCATGCAATATTAAAACTCTATTGGATTCAACAGCCTTCAATAAGTGGACACACACAAAGTAGTTAGGCTATACAAAGAGTACCTCGGTCGTCCCGAACATATTCAGCAAACATTAGAATAACACAAACACTGCACTGTGTGTACATATCGATTTCCAGCCCAAAGCGACGCCGTGACGTCATCGTGCCGCGTCATCACTCTGTCCTGGGATCCACACGCAAGGGGGAAAACATTCGCTAACTTCCTTTCTACTTGTTTAAGACAATAGTGCTATCAGGCTCATAATTTTTCTGGACTTAATTTGAAAGATGAAGAGCTCCTAATACAGCTATCTCCTTCCTTGTCCTCAATTAATGCACCCTGACCTATTATGAAGGTAAACGCTACCCTTATGCCATCGACCTAATATCCTAAATAATACTGAATCTTGTACCAGGATATCGATCTCAATGATGCCTCAGTACCACCATCCACGTTAATGCTGCCTCTATAGGCGACCATCAACCTAAATGCCACCCTTATTTTTACCCTAAACGTAACAGCATCCCTTCAGTGGAACCTGATCTTAATTTAAGTACCTGGACCAGCGATAAGAGAAAAAATTTACCGTACCGTCACGAAGCAGTCTGGGGAGATCACGTGCACGTCTGCCATTTAATACCCTTTTCACTTTCTAGACACGAACGGGACAGTGGGTTCAAGGACACACCTATGACAAGCATGTAATATAGGATACACAACAAGAACTGAAATATAATACAACATTCCATCCAAAGTGATTAACTAATTGTGGGTGATTAATTTGTTCAAGTACTTGTGGTGATAATAAGGAAAAGGAATATACATAATTAATACACTATAAATAAAAATGGCCACCGTTAATTATCATGTTAATATTCTTGAATTGCAATCACCATGTTACCGTTATATTTTATATAATTTTACAAACTAACTATTGAATTCTAATATTGTACAAATATAATTAGGCAGTTGTTGATACAGTAAAAACAATTCTTGCAACAGCGCCAAATGAAGATTACGGTAATTAATATACAAGCTGATTACGAATAAACAGGCACAATCATAATACCAACTTGAAAAGATTAAACCATATCTCATTACATTAAGTAGTTTAAGAGGCAAGAATATAATACTACACTACTGCACTGACTGAGGGTGTCGAGATACGAGAGTAGTAGGCTACATGGGTAAGCTATCACATTAGGCTAATCCCACATCCATGAAATGGACACTTAAAACTCGACGAAAGCCTTTCTTCCTATTTAAACAAGATTACCATTTATTCTCACGTAAATATGCAATTAGGTGATCTTTTTGGCCTATTCCCTTAAACGTACCAAACACACTTACATATAGCCTTTTTTTATATAGTAAATATCTACTATAACTTTAACTCGGGCATAAATGAAAGTCATTCTAGCTAACACAAATGCTATATATTTTGATTTTTAGTTAGGGTGTAAAATTATGTCATTATACTGCAACGATGCACATTTTTAATTATACCAATGCAAATAGCTCATTTACTGGAATGGCTAATACATATTTTATGTGCGTTTGACATAATAAACAACAAATTAAATATCCTCATCCACCGGGAGCCAAACCAACCCACTCGTTCTTATTATACTCGTGGACGATTACAATACGTACTGATTACTAATTATCGGTAGCTAGAGTATATTTTAGTCCACAAATAAAAATTGAACCTTTCTCAGCTGATACTGTATGTATTGTAATGGTAGGCCTATATAGTATATAATAATAACCTTGTGTCTCAGGCATGAACCATCAAACAAATATTTATCCTTAAAACGGAACTTCTCTTAACTCTGATATCAAAATACTTTATTACAAGAAGCACCCTCAAATCAAAGGATATTGATAATATCAATCAACCCATACCCATCTTTTTTACGAAATTATGGTCATGATTTTGTACCTCTCTTATTATTAATACTTTGCCTTCACATTAAGCGGATGTTTTGTCTCTTGTCCTCACCTTCCTCAAACCAGAAAAAAATAATTGTACAATAATGCTAGACATTTAGGATCATCAGAAAACCCTAGCTATCACAAGGTTAAAGTATAATTCATTACTCTACCATACTCATGAAATTTAAGGGAAGCCTACAGAGCACATCGTCAAAGAAAAGAAAATATTGTGATAAAACTCTGGTTAGGTAGCCACTCATACTGAAAGCCCCAGATACGCCAGGAGCACGTACAGTAAAAATAATGGTTGCACAAATTGTGGGACTCGTCTTGTTAACGAGAGAAATGGTGTGAGCACGGTGGCACCAATCCATGCAGTCCAGGAAATCTCGTCTTATTACGGCAACATTAAAGAGCACCAATTTTTCTAGGCCCGTGGAAAGCAAAAACTCTTTATCCACACATACAATTTCACTAAAAATATCAAACGGTTGTGTAACTGTATATATAGACGAATATTGAACACGGAAGTGTACCATAATTTGACACGATGGAGGTAAGAGCAATATGACACATAATAATAAACACTTAAAGTTATTAGAGTTATTATTAATAACATAAGCCTTGTGTACACTATTGTTACATTACCTTGTGTGTTTTGGTGAGTGCGTTAAGGGCGTGAACATCATGGTGATGGTGATGTTGTTGGTCGTGAGTCAAACACAATACACACACAGGGATGCGGCATGTGCGGCAAAACATGGACACGTGCTCCTGAGGGTGGCGGGGGCAGCGCCCCTCCCTCTCCCGCCGTCGTGCCCTCACCAAGGCACGTCCCTCAGCCACTGACACCAACCAATGTGTCGCCAGTGGTCCACGAGCGGGATGACAGGCATCACGACAAGCGGAACAGTAGAACACCAGACATTGGTCACAGAAGACCTGGGCGGGGCGCGGCGCCCCCGATCCTTCACACAGTTGACAGGGCTCTGCCACCTGGTAACGCTCCAGGTGTTTGTCTACCACTGCCGCCAATACCCGGTATCGCGGCAAGCCCCCAGCGCCGCTCTCATCTGTGGCAGTGACAGCAGTACAACTAGGGCAGGTGATGGTATAGGCAGGGGGCGGTGGGGGATCTACTAGGCTGGTGGGGCGTGAGCTACATGACACGCCGGAGTCAGCGTCGCTCAGCACACTCAGTTTGTCTACTTCGGAACAGTTACTCTCCCCACCCTCGCCTCCTTCATCCTCTCCGCGGGGTGGTGTAGTAGCTTTCTGCAGTTCCCGGGCGCATGCCAGACATAGGGCATGACGGCACTCTAATAAGACCGGCACGTGGTAGAAACCACAACACTGACCACACCGAAGCTCATCCTCCATCACGGTCACTGTCTCAGCTCAAACTGACGCCGCTGCACAGCCACAGCACTGCCACTACCGTCACCAGACAATCCGCGCTGGTTGGCCCGCCCTCCCTGCCTGCTACACACACAGCCCTCTACCACTACCACCACCAGCCCCGCACCAGCCACCAGGGACTGTCTTCACACAACAACATACACACAATAACAATTGCATATCCTAAACAATTATTCTACTTATTTCTCATAAGCTCATGTCTCATGATGTATGATAAACTTGGATATGTTGGAAAGAATACAATATGTATAAAATAAATGCGAGCCGTCTCTATGTTACTAAAAAGTGTACAAAAGACCCGCCATTTTAATGTGAGAGTGCCAAACGTCACCAGACTTTACAAATGAAGCACCATTCTGCCATATTACCACTCCCAATTGTACAACAAAATGTGTAATTATGTTCTTTATACCAAATTTTAATATAAGTTTTGTTGAACATGTATTTTACATTATTTAATGTAAACATCCCATAAATTATGGACAATAGAATTGTATTACAGAAGATCTATTAATTAAGGAGGAAGAAAAAACTTCCACATGGGAGGAGACATTAATAAGGACTTCAATGGAATTACAATCACAAAGAAAAAGAAAAAAATATGGGATCAAGGGACATTTCAAGCGAGGAATTGGATTACCTCAGGGCCTTAAAATACTGCCTACAGCTTTGCAGCCAAAATATCGGGTGTAGGCTATTACAGAAATTGGTTCGGGATTATGTTGGGTGAACTACAGCAAATTAACTATGCAGTTATAGGCCTACTACTCTCAAATGTAGATTTATCAGATGATCCATATTTAAAACACTAATACACAATTTCGTCTCGTATATGATTGGAACAATACAATAGTAGAATACAGGTATTACCGGTAAAACAACTACGAAGGTTGACGAATTTCGTAAAGTAACATGAAGGATAAAAACACGCACATCAAATTATCCTAGTTTATTTTTTTAAATGTTATATTGTGAGCACTTCTAGAGTAGAAGCATGCATTAATCCAGTGCCTTCCAAGTGACGAGTGTTTACTTTAAAAAAATTACACCCATGAATGTTTTATTTTAGTATATTTAACAATGAATCTCATTTATGGCTTTAGCAGATAGACACGTGGTCTTCTAAACCAAAGTGGGAAACTTCTCCCTGGAAAGTCGTATTATTAAAAATAAAATAAGTCCAAATTCAGGATATGGTCAGTCTGATTCATAATGCTTCTTCAAATAGTTATTGAGGATGCACTCTTAAAAAATGCCTTATTTCAAACAATAAGTTTTTATTTATTCATCATAAAAAATTGAATTTTACAGTGCTACAGCACCAAGTTATCTTATAAATCATAGAGTTAATGAGTACCTTCCTAGCTGAACTAAACACAGCTCTTTGCCATGCTCACTCTTTAGAAGCAATTAGTTGGAAATCAATATGGGATATCTCTGATCACTGACATAAAATTATTTACTATGATACCTACAGAGTGACATTATTTTTTTATTATTGTGAGTGTAACATGCCTCACTCACATGTGAATAGTAACATATGCTAGTCTAACATTACATATAGTTTTGTCTAAAATTTTAAATGTGAACATCAATTTTTTTATCACTTTCTGAGGAAGTCGGTGAAAATTATAAACAATATATTCATAATCTGCCTTAGGCACAAATTTCTTAAATATCAAAACAATAGAAATACAGTACATTGTATTTTGTCCTCTCCTATATGGAAGGCAACAAAAACAATAAAGATGAGACAGGATAGTGACAATAGCTGATGTGTGAAATCCAAAATGTAAACATACCTAATGATGTTGATGATACTTTGATGATTATAATGATGATTATGATGATGAATATGTTTATGATGATGAAGGACGGGGTGATGGCTTGAGAATGTTTTTAGTACTCGCTCATGTGGGTAGCTAGCTGCCAGGGATCCTTGAATGTTAGGGTCAAGATTCATTCATGGAGCAACTCTTTATTAACACCAGTGAGGCAGCACACAGGTGACTGAGACCAGCAGAGTGAAGAGCAACCGGTACAGCTGCTACTTACCGACGTTGCTTGCTTTGTGTCGTCGTACGTGCCTATGGTTAGACAAATATGCTTCAATTAGGTCGATGGCAAGAAACTTTTTCATTCTAAAATATCTTAAAGCATTAAAAGGAAATACAAGACATCCATTTGACTATACATAATTCTTTCCATTCTAGTCTCCTTGTATCCTCTAGCTTGACTGGTGGCCAGGTTTCATTCTCACACAGGACAACACTCCTCACATAAATATAGATTCTACCTTATATGTGAAGTGATAGGATCCTCATGGTCAGGAAGGCTCTCTTTAAGAATTTAATACAAGTAATAAGCAGATACAACCCAATTGTAACAAATCTCATCACTTTAGCTTACCGGACATCTGTACAGCCGATGTCGGGAAAGCTCAATGGGGCGGCGGAAGCCTTCCTTGCACTCTAGACACTGAAAAGGTTTGTGAGGGCTATGGTGCTCTCGAAAGTGAGACTGAAGGGAACTTTGCAGCTTGTAGCAGGATTCACAGAAGAGGCATGCAAATGGCTTTTCTGTGGTTGCAAATTCAGTGATGGTGGTGTTTTGGAGTTTGATGCCCATTCGATACCTGGAACAACAAACAAAATGTTAACAGATTGAATTTTCTTACCATCCCTCTCTCTTTCACTCACTTTCTTATATGGACAAGTCAATGGAAACGGCTGCCCGGGAAAAGTTAGGGGAAAAAAGTTATCAGTTCATTTTCAAATGATGTTTTATAAACAAGCTGCAGGAAAGAATAAAAGGAGTTCGAGGGAGAAAAAATCTAGGATAAAAAGTCACTCCTTAGTTTTAATGAAATGATAAAGAAAAAACACTAATATATTATTAGTTTGAGGTTAGACAGAGATACCATACCTCTGGTAAGTAATGACTCCAGACAACTTTTGTTTTATGGTTTTGATATTCTATTTTACTACAGAAAACACATTCTAATGTAGGCATCTTTTTGTTTCAGAAATTTGCTTTATGAGAAACCACAAGGATAAGGCCAAAGGGAGGGCTTCACCAAGTCCCAGGACACCCTGAAGATTTGATTGGCCATCCTGGGTGTCACCTAAATACAGTCTCCTAGTCTGTGGTTGGCAATCATCCAGGTTAAAGGCTGGACAGACATAATGATCATAAAACATACTGCACAGTAGTACTATTTGCTCATAGTCAACCTTACAAGATCTCAGAAAATACATGAGCTCACCTAGTCTCCGGAGTGCCCAGACCATTATCATAGACAAGGACAGGCATGTGGTAGACCCTGACATGCATCTTGAGTGCCAAGGGAGACTCACAGCGTATCCGGCAGTACATACAGAGAAACACCTGTGTCCCGTCCTCCTCCCGTATCATTCCCACTTTTAGCTTCTCATCAGGGGAGAAGAAGGCTGGATCAGTGTCAAAGACAATGTTTGGGGTGGACTGTGTGGCTCTGGTGGGCGTTGTTTGTTGAGAAGGCTGTGGGGAGCTGCCATCATCATCAACATCAATGTCTGGTTCAACCTCCATGATCATCACACCCTGTATATCACACAAGGTATTTAAGTTAGAAACAGCTAAGTGAATATCTAATGAAGTCCAACGATGTCAGAATTTAATTAGTTGCCGATATGAATACCAGTATGAAAATCATGCAATGAACTTAATTCATATTGTATTGTCAATATCATCTTCAAATTATCAACAACATACATTATCAATATCTGAATAGTCAATAAATATTGATCATGAGATCACCTTAATGCACCGACAACATAAAATACAGCAAAAATTGCATTATTTGAGGTGTGAATCCACAGTACATTAATTCTGTATCATCTGCCATCATCCCAGGTCACTGAGACACCATAGTAAATGAGGACTGATAAGACCAAACGATAAGGTTAGAAAAAGAGGACTGATCAGTGTATAGCTTTGCTTGGTTTGTGGTTTAGTTATAAATATTTGATTTGGTAGATATGAAACACACACTGGCAACTTATGCATCAAATACATGTCATGTTAATTATGTCAACCGGATCCCTTTCATATCCTGTACAGAGTTTTATAAGAATAGGATGCTATACCCTACTCTTTTAAAACCCTGTATCTCAGTCCACTAAGTTAAATATAAAGACTGTACAGTATAGTACAGTATAATATGGTATATTTCATAGTGTTTCATATCAAGATTCACTTTTATCATTACTGTACTACCTGATTTAGCAGATAATTCTCATACTTGTTTGCTGGTACTGTACAGTACTGGAATAATGAAAACAAGCTGGATGCTACAAATCTTATTTTAATATACCACAGCACTGCATTTATCACTAATCAAATTATATGTCTTTTATATGTTAGTTTGTGTACAAATACTAGTAAAAATATCTTAAATGTATAGATGACTACAAATATATACATCTGAATCATTCATAGAACACCTGTATAATTAGGAAACACACTGTCAAAAGTAATTACAGTAATTATGTTTTCATAGTGCCACAAAAATTAGGGAAAAAAGGGAAGATAAACAACATCTCAGAATAGGAGACCTACCGAGACAATTAAGGTTTGTTCCTTAAAATCCAGCTTCTATATGGAAGTCCTCAAAGTTCATATTTTACTACAATACTACTGAGCATTTTTAATCTATCAAAGGAGTTATGCATTCTCAAACTCACTGACAAATTTATTGGTTAGTTCATAATTGCTTTTCTTGATTAACCTGAAGCAATTACTGTACATACAAAGGGGTCAGTACCTTTGTCAGGTTAAGGTTTGACAATACAGGGAATGATATGTTATAACCCACCACCATTACTTTATAGGTAAGTTGGGTTGGAGACTAGACTAGGGGTTGGAAAATCCCCTACCATCACAACCAGATGAGACTATAATCAGTAACCATAAAATTGCAAAACTAGGCAGAACTATGCCAGAAAATAGTCATACTGTACCCACTAATTAAATAACATATCATAAAAACTTTCCTCAAACTATAGTATACTCACAATACTTTCAGTCAATAACAAAGTCCTGAAATTTTAATACCACAAAAGTGTTGGTTTTGACTGAAGGGTGATGGAGACCACAGGTTGGGTCACAGGGATAAACACAACCAAAAATAATGGCATTTTAACCCTAAATCGACAGTAGATGTTTTATGCATTTTTACATACAATAATTAACATAAAATGATGTTTCTTACCACAAGGAAGCCATCCATGCTCCAAAGGCTAAGACAACGTCTGACAACATTTTAACAGCTCACATTTTACAAAATATAATGAATATGTCACCAGACATAACTATAAATAAAAGGATAACTTTTAATAAAATAATCAGAAACAGTTACTATCACCTCAATACAGAATGAATGACTAGCATAAGCAACTGATGTGCAAGTAAACAGACATCATTCAAAACCCATCCCCTAAACCTATATACAGTACTCAGATCCTATCCCACATCACCATTCATAGCAAAAAACATACATACTGTGAAATACAGCATTGCTAAGTTACTGCTGCTCAATCATATGTAAAGGCCTAATTGTACAATAATACATAAACACCTCTATAGCACAAAAACAAATTCCTACATTTTAATTCACAACCTACTCAAAGTGTATACAGTATTACTACAGTACACAAAAAGTGGAAGGGTAAGGGATATGACAAGGATGCAACCAGCCAATGAATATGTGAGATTGTCTCATTGGATGTGGTTGGGACACGTTAACAGAAAGTACAGTATTTAGTACAAGACATGCCTAAGTGAATTGTTATAGAAAGATGAGGCAGAACTAGGCCAAGGTAGCATGGGTGAGAACAATGATGAGAGAACTGGGGAAGGAGTGATTGGAAGATCTGATGGAAATGGCAAGTGATAAACAATGGTAGAGAGTTCACCGAGGTCCTATGCATCCCCTGGGGTGCTGCACGAGTTGAATGATTGAATGCCAGGTTGACAGAGACAAAAAGACAGCTGCATGAACAAAGATAAACATAACATAGCATCTTTATATTCCTTTCAATCACAAACATTAACTTTTGAGGAGTTCAAAAAAAAGGATAGTATCAAAATACACTGGAGGTCAATTTGTCCATTATCATTAACTTTTCCTGGCAGATATCAATTTGGAATCATGACAACATTATTTGAATGATTTCATAATGCTACCTACATAAAGCATCTTTAATCTGGTTCTTGTTCACCACTCTCCATCACAAGGTATAGATGTGGGTCTGGGACTTGTGAGCTGGAAAGCATAATAATCATCTGTCCCCCTCCTGCACCTCTGGTCCCTCCACCACATTCACTACCATAGTTCATATGAACACCTCCAGCTTTCACACCACTAAGTCTCCCTTCATCCCTTTGTACCATGATGAAGTCTTGTGCTATGTTGACTGGGTGGTAGATGGTACTGGGGAAGTTTTCTGATGATTGTGATGCATTTAGCTGCCCTTCAAACCTATGAATTCTTCCAAGGGGTTCAGGTACTGTTTGAGGAGGAGTGTCTTGAAATTTCCTAATATCAGTTTGAGTTCTACTATTTTCATTAGCATCCCCATCTTCCGGTATATCTGTTATGGAGAGTACTACAGTTGCTTCTTCCTTCCTTTCTGATCCTACAGGATGGATAGAAGGAACTACTTTAGAGTAATTGTGGGAGGATGAGGAAGATTGAATTGGGTGAGAGGAAGATGGATTAGAGATATTAGATGGTACTCGTGTCTGAGTGCTGGAATCAACACAGTCCTGTGTTGCAGAAGCCACAGTACTTTTTAACACCTTCGACATCACAGATTGGCTTCCTAATGGAGGAGTTATTCGAGTAACTTTAATTTCCCCTTTGACAACTGTTTTCTTCAATTTTACTTGTTGGAGTCGCCTGGATTCTTCCTTAGGGTGGGACTTCCTGCGATGGAGCCTAAGGGCACCATGGTTTCGAAAGCCAGCCTGACAGCACGTACACTTGAATGGAAGCTCCCCTGTGTGAAGCTTCCTATGGACTGTGTAATGATGGCGGAGACTGAAGTTTGCTCCACATATCTCACACACAAAATTTCGGGTTCCTGTGTGCTTCACCATGTGCCGCTTCATGGTGCATTTGTTTCGGAATCCTCGTCCACAGGTGGAGCACTTGTATGGTTTATCAACCCGGTGTACACGCAAATGTCTCTTGTACGAACTATTGAGTGAGAACTCCTGCCCACACACTTCACATCTATAATGCTTCTCCTTCGTGTGTATGAGCAAATGCTTTTTAAGATCAGATCGTCTCCTTGTGACATATACACAGGACTGGCAAGAATATGTCTTCGCAGTGGACTCATGGCTCTCAACATGGTAACGGAACCCACCTGATGAACTGAACTTTCTGCCACAGTATTCGCAGATATACCGATATTCCGTTGGTCCATCTCCTTTGGTTACTGTATGATTTCTATCAAGGTTTTCCTCATCACAAGACTCAGAAGTTTTCAAAGGTACTTTCTGAATCTTTTTGACGGGTTTGGGATAACTCTGGATCTCCTCCACCATATCACCTCTTACCTTTTCTGTTTGCTTCCTCTTCCTTTTACCTAGTGATGGTTTGCTAGAAATATCTATGAATACCTCTTCTAATGTCTTTGTACAATAGGTTCCATGAATTTCACGTTTTTTAATTACCCCTTTAGTTTGATATTTACTGCAAACTTTAGATTTAGATGTCTTGGATAATTTCTTAGTTGGTTCATCAGTTGCCAGTTCTTTCTGCTGTCGTCTGCAGCTTGCACTCTCATTCTCAGGTGGAGAATACAAAATACTGGATTTGTGTAAAGTCTGAATGGACTCATGATTCAATAATGACAAATTATCCTCCAACTCCCAACTTGTCTTTGCATCCCTAATATGCTTCTTATTTGTGTTCAATGTTACCATACCATTCATTCCCTTCTCTGAATTTACGTAGAATTTTTGTCCGATAGTATCTTTTATAACATTTTCATCATTCAATATTATATGTACCTTCAAAGGTACTCCACAATCAGTAGTAATATTCTCTTCCTCTCTTAAATTGAATTTCAGTTCACTGGTTGTATCCATGCAATATTTCTCTTTTTTTTCAAACTTCAGTCCATTATCTGCTTCACTGACAATGTCGTCCAACTTCATATCAAGTTTCAGCCCATTCCTTCCACTCCTATCAGCATTACCGTCTTCGCCTCGAGCATTCATGACATCTTTCTCTGCACCCACATCCAACTTCATTACATTTATTGCATCCCTAATACTCTGGTCAGCATCTGAACTCCTGTCTGAGATCATGGATGGGAGAAACATGTCTCTATCAGGCACCGGAGTACAGATGCTCTCCCTTGAGCATGGAATTCTATCACTAATGGATATTTCTGGTGAGCTCTTTTGACTGAAGATGAAGTTCCTTGATTCCTCTTTCTCCGCTTTCTCAATCAGAATGGAAGGAGTCATAAATAAAGTGTCCATACTTTCCTTTTCAATTGACAGAGAACTGCTGAAGTCTTGGTAGTCAGCTAGTGATTTCTCGGTAAATGGATCCTGCCTGCAGCATGAACCACACTCATCTCTCTTCTCCCAGGAAATTTCATTGCCACATAACAAACTGGAATCACTCACACTATCACCTCCAATAAAGTCATCAGGCTCTACATTATTTCGAGTTCTCACTTCAGTGTTAACATGTGTCTGAGCATTTAAAAATTCTCTGGGTGAAGTTTTCCCGACATCCTCATTACTGTGCACCTTTTCATTGACAATCTGAGGCCTGCATTCTTTTGATTCATTTCTATTTGTTGGCTTCATGAACTTTACACTCTGAGTGATAACATGCTGCTTTCCGCCTTTCATACATGTGGATGTTTTCACACCCAATCCACTCCCACACTTGCCTCCAACAAACTCAAATGAAGCATTGTAACCCCAAGGGACAAAGAGCCCATGGCAGGCTAAACAAATATCACAGTAGAGGTAACTTACTCCATGGCTCTTTTCCCAACATACATCACACTCCATGATGCCCTGCTCACATTCTTCCACATCATGACTAATTTGGTTTTCATTGTCATATGTGCAAAAATGATCTCCACATGGATATTCATTAAGCATGTTATAAAACTTAAATTCAGGAGACATAGGGTTTATATTGATCTCTCCTTGTTTATCATTATTGAAGTCTTCCCCACCTGAAAGAAAACCTTCATTTTCCACAAAACATTTATTGATGCTGCTAACACAACCCAAATTTCCATTGATTGTCTCAGAGACTTTATTTTCCCTTATCATACAATCCTCTAGTAATACAAATTTAGATAATCTGTCACTTTGCCTGTTATTTTCCATGTCCACAGATTTTATAAACTCAAAGCTATTCACACCACTTTTCTGCACAACTGACTGCGGCAATGTCCTACCAAGCCTGTCAAGTTTTGACACTACATTTTTTGCTAGTTTGTCCTGCCATACTGTATAATCATCATGGACTTCATTAACATCATGGGATATAAATTTATCCTGGGTCAGGTTCAGATGTTGGTGTGACTTTGATGGAGGGAAAACTCTGGCTAGCTCTTCTCCTCCACTCTCATGGCCCTGAAAGCAAACAGGCCTTATAAGTATTTTTGTATTGTGAAGTGATCAGCTAGATAATTACCAGTAGTGGACACAGTAGAGGCTCAGTTACCAGTTGTACAATGGTACCTTGGTACTATCATGCTCAAATGCCAAACCTTCATTCAGGTCATAGTTACATCTAGGTTATGCATGCCTTGTTTCTCTAAGCATTTGTGCCAGCAACTTCAGTATTTTAAAGATTTCCTAACATGAAAAGGATAAAGGGTTCAGTCACTTATGAAAGGCACAAGTTCATCCTTTTTTGTAAATACATCTTTTATAAGAATACTGGTAATTAGATAGATTTAGTGCATAAGTAGGTTATGTAGCACAAAGTTACAAATACTCTT
This sequence comes from Petrolisthes manimaculis, assembly GCA_034508575.1. NCBI lineage: Eukaryota > Metazoa > Arthropoda > Malacostraca > Decapoda > Porcellanidae > Petrolisthes > Petrolisthes manimaculis. The sequence goes on along the minus strand of JAWZYT010004946.1, from coordinate 53,794 downwards.
CTCTGGCAGCCTGATGATGCTACATTCCATAAAGTTTCACTACTTTAAGTAATTAGGCCTACGCTCATAAAGATGCTAGTTGAGCATGTATGGGGGATTTGCAGAGCAAACCCACCGGCCCAAAAGTGAGTCTGAGTATATGTGTGGGAATAGGTGGGATGCTTACATTTTTGGCTCATTTTAAGATACCTCATTTTTTTTTTAGATTTTATAGCCTGCAAATTCATTATTGATAGGAAATTGGGTTCAATAATGGTGCTTAATATGTCATTATCCATTAAAGATCAGGCATTTATGCATTCATCTAAACAATACTGTCACTGAACTGTGAACAGTACTCTTCACCTTTCCATTGCATATCATGGATTAATTAGTACTGTATAACAACTATGATACAGAGACAGTTTCCTACTTCCCAATAAGTACACCACCACTGAGCATCTACTGCATATATATAGTGTTCCAAATACAAACTTCAGAATGAAATACTGTAGAAGGAACATACCAGAATATGACCACTACATCAAAGTCACATACAGTACTATAAATATTCAACTACTACTGCAATATTTGAAGTAATTCTATATTTAGATGGGCTAGCAGCTATGTCTCTGCAACATAAAATAGAAAGTGAATTTGGATATGCTGTATATCACCCAAGAGTGAAAATACTGTATGCAACAAAATACATTATGACCACACATAATTTGTATGGTATTGACAATTCAATTAACAGATATAATAGGAGAACTGTAAAGTATCAATAATCACTTCACTGTACCATTCAGTTAAAAACTGATACATTTCTTACCAAAGAGAGTGGAAAATCACCTCAGTATCCTAAGGGACCTCCAGCATATGTATGGTTGTACAATATTCAATCACTCAAACATAATAATATATTAACTGGTTCCAAGTGTGTAACTTTTCTGAACATGACTTACTGTGACATTGAAAAATATTTCTGACAATTTGAGAGATACTGACTGCTTATCTATGTTTCTTGGCAGTTTGGCAGAATTAAGGACTTTCATTTTATGACCAATGTAACTCCAAAAATGTTACCATTGTAAAATGCATTTTTATTGCACTCGACCCATAATGCACATGGCTGTAGGAATTGTATTTAGGAATGGGTAGTCTTGAACTAGGAGATTGAATCAACATACAGAAAATTTTACTAGACTCCAGAAATGTACTGAACTCATCCATGCTAATGTGATTGAATGACAGCACATACAGTGGAGAGTAGGCTAAGTGAAGGGGATTAACACAGGCAGGTTCTGGTGTGTAGATAAATTCTCCTAGCCCAAGACTACCAATTCCTAAGTAAATTCTATGGATTGAATAGGAATACGTACAAAGGGAGTAGCCATAGCTGCCAGTGTTCAACATGAAGCTGACCAGCCAGCCAAAATGGAGCTGTATCACCTTCACTACCACATGGACAAAGATATTGTGAGGATGACATCACCGAATATCATCCCAACCTCAGATATATAAAGGCAGCTGTCAGAATGAGGCAATACTGTATGCTAATATGAAGCAGACCAAGATCAGTTCAGAGACTCAACAAACTTTTAAGCCAGTGATTGGGAAGCACATACACAAAGGACACAACTATGATGATAATGACAGGAAGGAAGGTGAAAAGCTTATGACTGAGAATATATCTGAAGTGTGGTTCAAACAACAAACAGCCAGTCTACTTACCTCGCCCTCATTGTCATTCTCAGAGTCCTGTCCCTCCTGTGCCCTGTTGGCCCCTCCCCCAGCCCGTCCACGCCCCCTGCCTCGGCCCCTGCCCCGACCTCCACTCTCTTCGCGCCCTTTCCAACCCCTGCCCCGTCCACGCCGTCTGGCCGAAGACTGGGACATTTGCACACAACGCAGACACCGGGGCTTCAGCATCTGTAAATTATACATAGCAGAAGTACATCAACATACCCATGGAGCCCACAATGTCCAGCTGTGGAGAGCACTGATCCCTTCACACTCAGCAATGTATAAGCAGCTATTCTGTACAATCGAGCATATTGTATATGAATAATATCAGTCATTAGCTAATATCCATTTAGAGCTTAATTTTGGCCTGTGTTTTCTCATTTGGTTTGGTACAGCTTTAAGAATGCCTCTGCAACTGTGCATTAAGTACAAGAATTAATGATAAATGTCAAAATTCGTAATGGCATAACAATCATAGGAAGTTCCTCCAATTTCCTATTAATCATGGAATATTTTAGTATTTTCACATTATACACTCATTATTCTCTTGACAATATATTTCATTGTATAAAAAAACTATATCTCGAGACCTTGCTCACAGCTATTTTACCTTGTCTGTGCGCGGATACTTGAGTCTGAGTTTCTGTATAGTCTCCAGGAACTTTGTGCGCACATCAGTCTTGGATTCTGCAAGGGTCTGTTGCAACTCATCAATTATGTCCAGCAGGTGGTAGCATGCCTTGCACACAATCTGCAATACACGTTGTAAGTAAATACTTTCCCTTTTTGCCTTGTACTTCACAGTACTATGATGGATATGCCAAATGTATTAATTATAATACCAATTAAGAAGATGTCATATGTATTGTATTAAGTGTTTGGAAAACCTATATCAACTCAAGGGGTAGCTGTATCCCAAAAGTTCAATACATACCAATACTGTACTTGTCAACACCTTAGTACCGGTACCTGTGAGTGTAACCTGTTTTCCTCTAACTTGTATCCTAAGACATCACTGAGGAGCACAAGTAGAGGGGCATGTGAGTGGTTCATAGAGGCACGCACAGGCTCGAAGGTCTTGTCTATAACTGGACTGCAACACACAAAACAGAGACGGTCTCGGTCAGCCACTGAGTTGCTCTGTGTCCGAGATCCTTCAGCCTATAGAAACAGAAATACTGTTTGTAAGAGAGGAACCACATAAGCTAAGCATCCTTAAATCTAGTTTGTAAGGTATTTCTGATGTTCAATATATAACTGATTTTGCCTTCCTTACTTCTTCATTTATTGTCCCAATTGCAAATGATATGCCAATCATATAGGCCTAGACATATACCCAGTGCTGGATTTATGAGTGGGCAAAGAGGGCAACTGCCCAGGGGCCCCCACAACCTGGGACTCTGGGAGGCTCACTCCCTCAACATGTACGCATTGCGTGATGGACTATTATAATTATAGTTATTATTTTTAGGATATATAAGTATAGCGTCAGAATGCTCCTAAAATTACCATTTTTATTTTTCCCCTTCTGACTACGGGGGGTCCTCCACACACAGGCTGCCCAGGGGCCTCCACATACTTAAATCCGGCCCTGCATATACCTCCTCTACTCTATTTCCCCATATCCTTAATATCTATAATATTTTTAATACTAACTGGGACTAAGTGTGAGATAACTCTGAGGGGTGAGAGGATGAAGGAAGTGAAGGAGTTTAAGTACCTGGGTACAGTTCTGTGTAAACATGGAAGTATGGAAGGAGAAATTAGGGAGAGAGCAATGAGGGGTAGACAGATCATAGGATCACTGGGGAGGATTACGAAGGGTAAAAGTGTGAGTAGGCTATGGAAGTGAAAAGGGGACTACAAAGTAGTACAGTATAATCCTGCCAACACGGACATATGCATCAGAGACATGGACATGGAGTTGGGCTCATCAGTCTAGAATAGCTAAGGTGTTGTGGAAACGAGTTACTTGAGAGGAGCTTGTGGAATTACTAGGTGGGATGGAGAAAGTAATGAAAGTGTGAATTAGAGATGTGGTACCGGTATGAGTGAGAAGGCAATTGGTATTGAGTGTGAAGTGGTTGAGAGAGTAAAGCGTAATACATTGAGATGGTTTCGACATGTAGAGAAAATGTAAGGTGAGGAGTTTGTAAAGAAGGTGTATGGAAGTGAAGTTGTGGGACCTGGTGTGAGAGGCAGACCTCCGGTTAGATGGCAGAACAGAGTGTAAGAGTATATAAAGGAGAGAAACGTAAGGGGCAGAGTAGGACTTGACCAAGTAAGGTGGGAGTGTTGGAACAGGGAAAACTGGAGACACTTCTGCTGGGGGTAGTTCCCGGAGGGAACGAGGCGTCAGAGCTATAGATAGATAGATTTTAATACTAGCCCTTACTGGCACCGATACACTGTCTGCAACTTTTTTACAGCCTACCTCATTTTCCTCAGTAACAGGTTGGACATAAGTGGTAGTGTCATCAGTTCTCCTGGCTTCATTCTCAGTGGGTGTGAATGATGTGGCAGGGGCAGGGCAGTGAGGTTGGGTAGAAGGGGAGTAACCCTCATATACAACCTCTGGGGAATCATTTGTACCAGTCCCTTCACCCCACTTCTCTGCCATCTGATACAATGTAAAAAGTAATTCAAACATTAAAGAGAGGTACTGTATTTATAAAGGTATATATAATATAGGAATACCATTTAGTTTTAGCAAATAATCATTAAATGCTAAGTACGGTACATTAAAAAACAAGTTACTTGAATCATTCAACATTACTATGGACGGTGACAATACTATCCAAATTCCAGCTTGTTTGATCACCAATGGGTACCTACCAATGTTATGGGTATAGCCTACCTTGTATTATTTTCAAAATCACATTTGTTATACACGTTGCTACCATCAATACCCAATATCTTGAAATCTAAATATGGGAACTGGTCAGAATTATGATTACAATACAGTATGGATGAGAAAAACTGCCAAGACAACTTCAGTTAGCTTCCTTGCCATATTCCCCACGACATCAGACTAAAGGATTCAAGCTGTATGAAATCAACTCAATAGGTTCAGGGTTGTTAAATACCCATTACCACCAACTGAACATGAGCAGGTTATAGTTAAGTTGATATACATTAAAACCCATATTATTTACCATCAACAGAAACAATGACAAAGCCCATTAACAACATACACGTGTCAAAAATATAATAAGTAACATTTTGTCAGCACCAATTAATCTTTATTGAGAGTTGTCCTGAAAGGATAGCTGATAAATTATCTGAAATCACTATCATACAGAAACCATGACATAGGCTATTAGCAACATACGTGTCAAATATATACTAACTTAACAATTTTGTAGCACCAATTAATCGGTTTTTATAAACATTTACCAATAAATCTTTATCGTGAATCGTCCAGAAAGAATAGCTGCTGAAATCACTATTATATTATCTCTCTCTCCCTCTCTCTCTCTATATATATATATGAACATTAGCCTGTATTGACATTGAGACGCACTCAGCTACACACTCTAAGTTAAACACACTCTATAACCTTACAAGTCATAAAGAAGGTACGTGAAAACAAAAGAATTACCGGGACTAGTTAGTGAAGAAGATGCTAGCACAGACAACACAACAACCCCCACTGTCCACCCCCAGCCTTTTGTTTACAAAGATGGCGTCCCAAGCTAACCCGGCAAGTTTGAATTTTCAACGGGACAGTTAAGGGACCATGACTGTGAAGTCGTCAGGAAATTGGAGGGTTAGAGAGACCTTCAAGCATGGCCACAAAACACCACCTATAGGAAAGGAGTTTGTTTTGTGGCATGGTCAGGAGAAATGTCCGTAAACGATCACAAGGTTTTTAATTTAAGTTCAAGTTGTGGGTCCCGCAGAGGGCCGTTCATGGGCAGCATCTATAGGTCAAGGAAATTTTCCCTGGTTAGGATAAGGGTGGATTGGGTCAGGGACTGCGGGTTGAGGATTAGGATTGGGGAGGTAATGATTGGTGATCTTATTTCTAAACATGTCAAGAGTGGGGCTATTAACTACGTGAGACGGGAGATGATTCCACTCTTGGATGCTGCGGGGAAAGAATGAGTGCCTAAATATATCAGTGCTTGTCTTGTATGTATGGTATTTTAAGTTGTGGCTCCCTCTAGTCACTATACTTGTAGGGTGTAGGTATGTGTTTTTGTCTATGTCAACTAAATAACATGTTTGTGATTTTGTATATCATATGTTATCTGTGTATCTGTCTTCGTGTTGTCAATGGGTCTAGTTTTGTGTCTTGTTTAAGCAAAGTGATTGATGTAGTATGTCTTTAATCACGTCTGGCCCATCTTGCAGTTATATTTTGGATGGACTCTAGTGTGTGGGTCCCAAACGTTGTCGCAGTACTCTAATAAGTGTGGCCGAACGAATGTATTATAAGAAATAATTTTGATGTCTGTGTTACACCAGCTGAGGTTCCTGCGCAAGAACCCCAGGACCCTACTAGCTTTGACCCTGATGCTACCTATATATATATATGTTCCACCTCATGTCCGCTGACAATTATTTCGCTCTGTTGATCTAAGTGCTTATTCAAGCTGCCCATTGTGGATGACTCGGGGTCTTTCTGCCCATCACAGACACATCGGCTCATGAGGCTGTAAGGTGTAACTTGACAATTCACCATCTTAAGATACAAGGTCACGATCATACCATCCAGCTGAATACCACGGACGGTTACCTTCTGTTGGTACTGTAAGTTAAATGTCAATTACGTAAATTCACACTAGGGAATTTTTGGAAACAAAACGGAACTTACGGGGATTCTAGAACTGGGAGAAGGATAGGCCACAATCTATAATACTTTCGTGTCGTCGTTGTGGCTGGCTGGAACTTTGATATAAACTGATATGTAGGCTATATTTAATGTAGTTGAAGATGGTATGGTTACTCCTAAGGCGTCTTCTATTTACTAAACTTACACCACAAAGAATGCCCCCCCCCCTCCCTCTGTCGACCCCCTGCAGCAGTACCCGTTAACGTTTTTTTTTTCATAGGTTAATTTTCTATCTATATTGACGTAAGTTGCATACAATAGGTACCGGTATTTTACACTATGAATATTATATACAGGCTAGATGACTATCTGAAGTTTATTGTTACACAACGGATGTGAGAATAGTCGAGATGTGAGTGACAATTATTATTACTAGGGGTTAATAATGGCAAGTTTCTTTTAGTAAATTGAAATTTGATAAATTAATAATTTCTGGTAGAAAAACATTCTAACAAGCAAAGTCATAACATCCACTTTAGTTTCAGGAGGACGTGCACCAATACTCGAGTTCAGTTAATTTGGAACAAGTCAAGAACATCAACATTTGCACATCGTATTCTGTTTACCATATTGTAATAGCGTTTTAGTACTATATTTTAGTACCATAAAATGCAGGTGATGTGGCAATAAGCGGATGATTAAGCCATGACTACTGTATAGGTTAAGTGTAGAATTGTAAATATATGGACCTGCATCATCAATAAACTTGCTACCTAACTCTTATTTCAGCACATCAAGGATAAGGACAAAATATTCAGCGACCTGGGAAGATTTATTTTTGTTTACAATTAAGTAGATGATGATTTTGGCAAAATTGGGATAGGATGCAAGATTATCCTAGCAGGTGTGAGAGTGAATGGGAGAGAAATCAGGCATTTAGAAACAGTCGTGTCAACATGAAAATGGAGAGAGAGAGAGAGAGAGAGAGAGAGAGAGAGAGAGAGAGAGAGAGAGATAGCAGATCGGGGTAGACAGGTAATAATATCGTAAGAGACAGATATAAAAGGTGCATGTGCGAGTATGGAAGTTTAAAGGTGAAGGATATAATGTTGCAGTACACTCTTAAAATGACAAACTTACACTCATATGATTACATTCTTCCTCCAAAGCTCATGTTAATTCTCAAAGGTCTCTTTCATGTCATCCTCAAATTCATTTATTTCTAGGAGTAACTTTTCGTCTTGTGCCAACTCAGCTACAGATATTAACATATACCTTAGTTCTTTAAGGTTGATACCCGTTCCCACAGCTATCTTTTGCAAAGCCGTTTCTATCTCTTCATCCATATATCTCCAATTTGTTCCTCTCTGGTCTGGCCTCTCGTCCAAAAAGTAACTCAGTTTTTTTTTGTAGTAGTTCTTGACTCCGTTAGACTCATAGAAGAAAGTGACATTGGTGTCTGTGAGATTTCTGAGGAACATATAGAAGCCACAAGGAAGGTGATCACTACCATCACGACAGATCAGAGACTTTAACTTGAACAAAATGGAGCGTCGTTCAGACACGTCTAGCCCAGAAAGGAAAGGCCTCGTCACATGAAGCAAGCTGTAGTATTCCTTGTGCACCACACCGCTTCTGATTTCACGGACATTCCACATCACAAAGGCATTGTTGTTGGGAAAGAAGTTGAAGGTGGAGAATTTCTTGACGTTGTCGTTTGCTGTGCATCCCTTCACAACACCGGTGTGAGGGAAGGCCCCATCCTCCATGACAGTGACGGGTTGACCCAAGTGGTATCCTGGGTCAAAGAGAATGACCCCGTGGCGATCATTGACACACATCCTGATACACAACATGACGTGCTCAATCAGACACACGGAGGTTATGGGTTCTCTCAGCTCGGAATGCATCTCCATTTCTTCCTGGTTTAACTCCTCTTCACACGAGACCTATAGAATGGGATGCTTACTTTAAAATTTGAGGGCAAATTATGTATTATATATGAAGAAAGGGAGAACACGGTTTTTATTATTATTATCATCATTATATATATTTATTTAAATTTATATATTTTTATTATTAAAAAAATTAAGAACGTATCATATCATACCAGTACATGTATTTTATATATTTACTCACCTGGTACATGGCATCCTTGAGTCCAGGATAGTCTTTCTCCAGGTCGGCGAGTCTGGAGGCGAGATGGGCCGAGAGTCCGACACAGGTATAGTGACCAGGCACCATGGGGGGGTCGTAGTCTCGGTAGAACTCACGCAGGTTGGGATATTCACCTCGGTTCTTCTGGTACTCACGTCCAAACCTGACCAAATAACCATTAACAAAAAGTGATGTAGTAGGTCTGCTGCACACATCTTCTCTTATATAAAGTAGAGTTGTATGTCGGTTTGTGTGGTTTTTTTATGTGTATATGTTTGAGTACCAAGCGAAAACTACGTGTCGTATATAATCATCATCATCATCTTAGATTGTGTATTGTCACAATTTTGAGGAAGATATCTTTGTTCAGTTAGGAAAGTTGATTGATCATAATTTTGCATGCAATAATTTGAACTATGTACAGTAGACGCTTACTACTCTTGAAAAATCAAATAAACAGGTTATTCACAATGTTGCGAATATGAAGATGACAAAAAAGAAAACACTCACATAACACAAAATTATATACATTCATAAATAAATAAATATACAAAATACACTGAGAAACCTTACAACGTTTAGATTCTGCTTGGGACCTCCTTATATATTATTCTACAACCTATTCATATTACCTTATACAATTAACGACCTTGAATATAACCAGAGTAACAAGAGTAAATAAATAAATAAATAAATAAATACAGGATGTTAACAACCGTAACGTAAATACTTCACATAAAAGTCTAAAGCAAAGGTAATGAATAAAGTGATATCCTTACTTAATTAAAACGTTATGCATGCACAATATTATATCAATTTTGGGGAGGTTCTCTTGTTGTTGAATTTGAAGGCTACTGATTCCTCCTATAAAGGCTACTGATTCCTCCTATAACTATACCAGGAAACAGACGCCCTCAATGGTACTAATAGGGGATCTGTTTCGTGGCAAAGTCAGGAGGAACCTCAGAGACTTTTTAATTCACCAACAAAAGAACCTCCCCTTAGGATGTGGTTAATCTGCATTCCCAAAGACGTGCTTATACAAACGACTAGACATCAACTTTATAACAAGAATACACTTACTGTTTATGCCGAGTAAATACTATTCACATCATTACTAATATAATGGTAATAAGTAAGTGCATGAATTAAACAGGTTAATAAGGTAACAGAGTTAAATAAAACACGTGGAGTCCAGCAAATAAAGTATAAAGTCAGGATGTAAAGGATTGCGATAAAAGATGGTTATATTTACCAGTTTTAGGTTTACGGGACCTGTCTTACTTCGTAGCTTGGAGGTAAATTACTTAACGATTTCCTTAGGTGTAGTACTTACTGTATTTTAAAGGGGTATAGCACTGCGTAATATCCTAAACATAGTAGAGTAATTCATTTCCCATTCGTAGTCTATTTTTGTTTTTCCAATTCAAATATAAGATAATCATTGTACAATACCACAATGTATTTCCTCCATTTAAGGGAATACTATACTTTTGGTACAGTACATGAAAACAAGCAACTTTATTCTTCTAAAATATGCCATGATGAAACAGGGTCAGATTGGCAAAAATAATAGAGGGCCTGTTGATTGGAATGGTTTCGAGAAACCATCAAGTTTCTCCAGATCTTACCCCCACCACCACCACCATCACCAACAACTGTACCACCACCACCACCATCCAGATTTTATCCCCACCACCACCATCATCCCTTTGATTAATTAACTACTTACCAGATGAAATTGGAGACGGCGTCGTAGGGTTGTGAAGCAAGATCGGCCTTAAGGTGTTCAGTAGCACTCGAGATAAACTTGTGATAGTGTGCCAGACTGACAAACCTTACCTCAGGCCTCTCACAACCCCATTCCGGGAGTGGAAGGGGGCGTCCCACTGGCCACTCCTCCTCACCCCAGTCGCTGTCACTGTCGTCGTTTTCATCTACAACCAGACCACATGCGTTCAAGGCAGCTCGTTCCTTCAAGCTGATGTCAGAGGTCGCGAAGCCGCTACTCCAGAAGCCAGAAGAAGATGACGGAGCCGTGACGTCACACACATCCGACAAGTTATCGCTGTGACGAAATAACGACAGGGAATACACGATGAAGATAGAAATGGACACACAAAACACAACATTATAAACTATCGAGGCTACAAGCCTGGATAATGTAGGCATGTACGGGAGAATACTCATATACAAGATATTCCTAGCCTATAGTCAGCTACGAAAATCACAGAAGAAATAATAGTGAAGTTGGATTATGTACAGCAGGTTCATTATAACATACCTGTCTCCATAGCAAGAGTCCGGGTAGGGAAATTGTTGTTGTTGGAGATGGGCAGTGGATGGTCCAAGACTTCCCACATGCCTCCCAAGATGATTATTGGTCCACACTTGTCTTTCCTCGAGTCAACTGGGCCAAGTGTTACCAAGCCTAGCAAGCATGTCTATCTCATTTTCCGAGGCCATTTCAGTGAACTTTTCTAAGGCCATGGTACATTGCCCATCAGTTATGTTATCCATTCTCTCCTTCCTTGTCTCTAAAATTGGAAAAGTGGACTCGTGTTATTGGTGTCTGGCACTTGTAGTAGAACTGGACTCGTCTAGAATATATATGACTACAACATACAGAGGGACGGACTCTAATATTATATTTACAGTGAAAACGAAACAGATATATTTTTGTAGTGTAGCTATATAATATATCTGCTGCAAAACAATACATGGCTAGAGGGTAGTGATGTTGTATGGAACTGTTCACAGGTAGGCTACTGTAGGCCTATATATCATTTGCTCAACACTTCACACACCTTCACTACACTCTAAACACATTTTATTCACTACACCTCACACACCTTTCTTTATTACACTACACCACACACACACCTTCCTATTAATATACCACACACATCTTCACTACCCCTCACATATCTTCACTACACTACACCAAGATCTTGCACTACATCACACACACCTTCCCATCACTACACTACACCACACACATCTTCACGATCCCTCACACATCTTCACTACACTACACCACACACACCTTCCCATTCCTACACCACACACATCTTCACTACACTACACAACACACACCTTCTCATCACTATATCACACACACACCTTCCCATCACTACACCTCACACGTACCCTTTCCTTTCACTACACCACACACACCTTTCCATCCCTTCACTACACTTCATACAAACTTTCCATTCACTACATTCCATACACTTTCATCTCACCTCACACACCTTTACACTCTTCACTTGGTAAAATATAATATGAAAAGTTCGGTTTTCATACATACTTACATACATTCAAGAGGAGGGCTGCTCTTACGTAAAACCCTCTTATGTAAAACAACCCTCACAGAAAGAAAATCCCATGGACTGATAGGCAACTCTCAACTCCACAATGGGGACCGACGAACCCTCAACATATAATAATAACCACTACCACTACCACCACTACCACCACCAAGGTCAGTATCATCTGCCACGACAGTAACAACTTACGATGATTTTTTAACAATAGAACTTAAATTATTGCAGATTCAATGGAGCTGTTACACAACATTACGTAAGACTAATGACAACAAAAAGGCTTAATTTGTCAATATGGTTACTACTGTTTTAGGTTTATTCTTTTGTATTCCATACGTTCTATTTTATTTGTGCCATAATAGTGTTGGGTGGTCGTATTTAGAATTATAAATGTCTGAAACTTGATAACATTAATTCGAGAAAGGGTTAATCTCTGGCCTAACGTAGAATTGTTAAAAGATGGGGAGCTGCTTATATAACGAATAACGAATAGAACAGCACGTCTCGATGCACCTACCTCTCAGATGACCAGGTGTATACTGGGTGCAGTGAGTGAGAACACTGACGTGTTTTGTGACTCACCAGAGTCACCAGCTGCTCTGTATATATCTCCGTCCATGCTGCTCCTCCTCCTCTCACACAGTTGTCAATGTATTGAATTTTCGAATTGCCTTCTAATTGTATACAGAGATATCCATAACAAAACATTTACGTATTAGTGATATAATAATTAGCCATAAGTAGTATAATGATATGAATCCTCGGTATCTCTGAATTAAATAGATATAAATAAATGATTAAATTCGGCGGTATCTTGCAGTCCAGTGGTGGGTGGCGCAATGCTGCCTGACGTCACTACCATCATCACGCTACCGTATACCAGCAGTTGTGTTATCTGTTTAATTAATATTCCTTACTATATACTTTTTTTTTAAATTAATTGCGCCGTAGCGTCAATCAAGAGGCATGCAACTATACCTACAAGTAGACAGAATTAATGAGAATCAAATTACTACACACACACACACACACACATATCTTGAAAACATAGCAGAATGAAGTACAAGCACGCAGACAAATAATTACATTATGACCTACTTAAATCCACCAAATCGAGGGTGACGTACCAGAAGCTCCTCCTGTATACTCTTACCATTAATTAATTCACTACACACCGCACCTCATTTGTTAGACCTGTGTGCATTTATTCCCACTGCTGAAACACGTCTATAGATAATAATAATGAGTACCGCTAAATTAATATAGCCTAATTAAAAGTAACTTAAGATGAAATGTGGCGACTTGGTTGGAATCATTGGTATTCCCCGTGACTTCTTTACAGCAGCTATATAGCCAAGGACGACAAGCAAAAAGTTTCTGATTCGACTTTTATCAAGGACAGAACGTAATATATTTTTTTTTTCTCGGGAAATTGGAGGGTTAGTGATTCCTTCAAACTATGCCAACAGGAAACAAACAAATCACTCCAGTGTTTCGTTTGATCTGTTTGGAGTATTCAAGTAATCCTCCAGTTTACTATAAAAAAGAGAGTAGGAAAATGAGTCTTTCCCCTTCACGTCATAGATTTACGTACATTTCCTGAGCTAATGACGTTTTATTTTTGTTGCTTATGACAATAGGAAAACTTTAAAGGTTATTTTTTTTCCTGGGACTGAGTTTAATACGATTTTTTTTTGTACATTGGAGCGCCTTGATTCCTCCAAAGCTTGTCAGGAAACAGCAGGACCACCAGCAGATGAATAAAAATAAATTGGGTATACGTGCATGTCTGTTGTCTGGAAGAGTTTGGGGGAATAATTTGCTCCGGACTTATCGACACTGCTGTTCTTTGTTTCTGCCCTACCCACCCTATCCTCTTTATATGTGTGTGTGATTCTTGCTTTCTTCACTGACCTCCCACAAAGAAATTAAGATGCTCGGTTATTTTCGTAGTTTAATGACTCAATGACTCATTCTCGCTGTTATATCATTACCTTATATTGGCGTGAGGTTGTGGCTTATATACCACAATAGTAGTCCACGATCTACATACATTTACATATGAATGCTAACTATGACCTACATAAACCATTTCAGTTCAGCCAAGTTGATGTAGGTGACAAGTGAAGCGTGACATCATTATAATCTACAATTCTACACCAAGACTACTAAACCATTTCCTGGTCCACACCAAGGCCAAGGCCAAGGAGCAACACCAGTACAGTACAGTGAGTATTATAGTATACTCACAATACCACAGAAACTGATATCTTTGTTTGAGTTGTCGATGGTGTATTGGTTAGCATGGTTGGCGAGTATTCCCAGAGTTCCCGGGTTCGTTTCCCGAGTTGGTGGAATTGTTTGACAACTTTCCCAGCCCCCTATATCCCTGTTCACCTAACAGTAAGTAGGTACCCGGCTGTAAGAACGAGGATTGCAACCTGGCAGACTGGGTGAAGATGTGTTGATGTAACAAGACTGACTTTTTTCATGACCTATAGCTAGTTTGGAGGCATCAGAGACCTTCCTGCAATTCACCAACAAGAGAATAATTTTTCCTTAAATAAACAACACAGGCTGCTTTCCAAGACCTGCGCAAGAGCACTAGTCACTTCAAGTACTTCAACGAGAGAGGACAAATGCAGAGTAAACATTGATTGGAAGACAGTAGAAGGTAAAAGGGAGTAGCACGTGGTCAGGCGGTCCTAACTTATTCCCAAGGGCTTCGTATCTTCAGTGTTCTTCAAGTTCCGTTTCCTTGGTACAGTTGCTCACAGAAAATTCGAGGCCATGCACTTCTAATCTCTTCCACCAACAGGCTAATCATAATTTCTAAATAAGTAGATCTAATTCCTGTAAGGGAGTATATAGCACATTGTTTTTGGGTGGTAAATCTGGAGCAAACGATTCTTCCAAACTATTGCAGGCAACAGGATATTATCATTATTGTACATGTGGGTCTGTTTCCTGGCATACTTTGCAGGAATCAAGGCATGTCTACAGTCTAGATATTAAAAGCATAATGTCCCCTTAAACATTCTCCAATAAATTTCATACATACAATTAAACGCATTGCTCAGTTGGTAATTACAACCACATTATTACAACTCAATAACAAAAGCATATTTGATGGATGTGCATGGTGGCCTCGAGACATCTGTGCTCAACTGTACACTCACGAGCCATAATAAGTAACCAGGTGTGCTTGGAATTGCCTGATTGATAAAGTTATAATTGTTGAGCTCCAGTAAAATTAATAGGAGTTGTTGGATTGTTTTTTTGGTTTATATAAAAGGGGGTAATTCACTTTTGCTACATTGGAGTTCCATGATTTCTCCAAAGTATATATGTCAGGAAAACAGGACCAGATGATGAACAAATAACATGGTGTTCTGTTGTTTGGAATAGTTTGGAGGAATCAGCTGTTTCTCCAGATTTACCAACCAACACTGAGGAATGGTCATAATTTTAGAGTGATAGAGTGTGTATATGTGGAGGAGTGTATGTGTATGTATGTCTGTTGTGTGTTGCATGAAGAGAAGTGTACAGTCGGCCTCAGAAATTCGTACACAGAGCATTGGTTAACTAAGGGGAGATTCTCTTTTCGGGATTTTGGTGGGCTGCTGATTCCTCCAAACTATGCCAAGAAACAAATCATCTCATTGTTAATAATAGGGGGTCTCTTGTTTCGTATACACAGTTTGGGGGATTCACTAGCCTTCCAATTTACCACATTCACCTGTACACTCGCAATCCTAAATTTGTATCCAGGTGTTGGTGAAGTTTCGAATTATTTGACATATGAGTGAACAGAGGCTTATCCGGTTTCCTATTTGCTTGAGCTCGCTAAATACTCAATTAACAGGCTGTTCATAACAAGCCTGAATAACTCTTTTGGATTGCGAGTGTAAACACAATTATAAACTCCTCAAATTTGGAAGATGAAAAGTGTTGTTCTAGCCATTATAATATTATACCACTACACCAACATACAAACACGTCTGCTCTTAGGGGGGTGCGGGAGTAGGGGGCATTCTTGGGGGTGGGGTGTGTGGGAATATATAGGGGGGACATGTTTGGGGTGGGTAGAAAGCCTGTCCTCTATTCCCGTAGCCCCCCCCCCCCCCCAACCTATCCCTGTTACTCCTGCACTCCCCAAAGCCTGTTCCATACTCCTGCATCCCCCTAAACCCCCCCACCCCCCTAAGCCTGTCCCCTTATTCCCACCCCCCCTAAATTAATTCCAAAGTAAGCAAGTAAGACACACAAATATAAATAATATATCAACATACATTATCATAAACACATATACATTGACTACTATACTGCTGAATTATACACCTTAAACACCTTGTAAGATGTATGTATACATTATGTGTCATATAAGGTGTACACATTATTTTGCACTTTGTGTGTGTATATGTGTGTGTGTGTCCTGAATCCCGTCTGAATAATATGATGTTATGTTGTTGCCCAAATATTAAAATCCACTTTAAAATAATAAAACGCACTTAATGTCTGGGTTCGATCCCCCGGCCATTTCATCAGTTATATAGTTTCTTTATCCATGTGATCAATTATATTAAGGACCCTGTGATGTAGTCAGACAATAGGAGGTTTGGAGAGTCCTTCAAACATTACCAGGAAACGTCACCCATATGGAAGGAGTTTGTTTCGTGGCTTGGTTAGGTGGAATCAGAAGCCTCCAATTTTTATACACAATCACAGGGTCCTTAAGTTATTATATTGTTGCTGTTAATGGGGTAAGACACTTTTGGTACACTGGAGTGACCTTATTCCTCCACAGCATGCCAGGAAACAGGACCAAAAGAACAAAAATAATGGTGTTCTGTTGCTTGGAATAGTTTTGGAGGAATCATTTGCTCCAGATTTACCAACCAACCCTCTAATACCTCCCTCCTCCTCATCATCATCATCATCATCATCATCATCCACCTCCTCCTCTTCCTCCTCCTCCTCCTCCTCATTATCATCATCATCATCATCATCCACCTCCTCCTCCTCCTCCTCTTCCTCTTCCTTCTCCTCCTCCTCCTCCTCATCATCATCATCTTTAATTAATTTGCTAAGTTGATACATTGTACAGTCGGCCTCAGAAATTCGTACACACAGCATTAGTCCAAACGGGTCTTTATTCAGCACGTACATACATACTGTAATGATCATTCTGTTGTTGACTGATTCAATAATTACACAAATAATATTACGAGAAGATTTTGGTGTTAGAAAATGATATGTACTAAAATTTCTAGTTGTTACGAATCCTTGATGTGACAGCTATAATAGTGGTGTATACAAATTCCTGAAGCCGACTGTACAGTATTATTCTATTACGGACGATAACTTCTTTTCAATCAGGAGTGACTCATACTGTTATATTACCATTAATTTCACGTACAGTCACGAGCACTGTATAGAGAGAGTTAATAATTGCACAATAAGATCTCCATTGGAATGTCTTTGCTGGTGAATTGGTGAACTGTTCAAAACTTCAACCAATTAAAAATGCAAGATATAAAAAAAAAAAAAAAAAAAAAAGGAAATATACCAACATTTTAAAAGAATTACAATGCTGTATACTTATTAGTGCTGGTGGCTGTACTTCTATGATGTTATTGCATTAACTTGTGTGTGAGTGTTTGCTGAAAGTTAGAAGCTGTTTATTAATTATACTATAGATAAAATATACAGCTCACTATTAAAGAAAACCAGCCAATATATCAATCAATGTATATTAAAAATTGCAACCTTTTCAAACTTTCAAAAAAATCAATTTTTAACGATTCCAAGATAAAATGTGGCATCTTCACTACTCCCCAGAGATACAAGAGACATTGCCCTTTATATATGGCAGAGAGGTAGGTAGGTAAGATGTGGGTGGTAGGTAGGTAAAATGTGGGTGGTAGGTAGGTAAGATGTGGGTGGATGGGTGGTAGTTAAGATGTGGGTGGAAGGTAGGTAGGTAGGTAGGTAAGATGTGGGTGGTAGGTATAGGTAGTGAAGATGTCAATAATTATATGGGTGGGTGGTAGTTAAGATGTGAGTGGTAGGTAGGTAGGTAGGTAAGATGTGGGTGGTAGGTAGGTAGTGAAGATGTCAATAATTATATGGGTGGGTGGTAGTTAAGATGTGGGTGGTAGGTAGGTAGGTAGGTAAGATCTGGGTGGTAGGTAGGTAGTGAAGATGTCAATAATTATATGGGTGGGTGGTAGTTAAGATGTGGGTGGTAGGTAGGTAGGTAGGTAAGATGTGGGTGGTAGGTAGGTAGTGAAGATGTCAATAATTATATGGGTGGGTGGTAGTTAAGATGTGGGTGGTAGGTAGGTAGGTTGGTAAGATGTGGGTGGTAGGTAGGTAGGTAGGTAGGTAGTGAAGATGTCAATAAATATATGGGTGGGTGGTAGTTAAGATGTGGGTGGTAGGTAGGTAGGTAGGTAAGATGTGGGTGGTAGGTAGGTAGGTAGGTAGTGAAGATGTCAATTAATATATGGGTGGGTAGTAGTTAAGATGTGGGTGGTAGGTAGCGAGGACGCCAATGTATACTGTGGCGGCCACAAGACATCTTCACTACTCACCATACACGAACATCTTCACTATTATTTGGAAGAGATATGTGGGTGGATGGGTGGTAGTTAAGAAAAAATCCTCTCATATTCTGACGCTCTTTCTATGCTACATAAACCGCCCATTTAAATATATATATAAAGTTTTGAGGATGCAGTACGTATAGCCTTTCAATTAACCAACAACAGAATCACCTCTTCAAATGACCACCACCAGATGAGACTACAGGAGTTTTATATCACCGATGAAATTCCCACAAGATACACAACACTACTATAACTTGAGATTATCTTTCACCATAATAACAAAACAAAAGGTCAGGTGAACGGGTGTGTGTGTGTGAAAGTCTTAATTACACTCACACAAAATTCATCACCACCAAAACGGATAATTTGGGATCGTCTGAGTACAGGAGTGACATATAGACCTTGTCAATATACTATCAATCAGATTAATCCCCACCAGAACTGATAATTTAGGATCGTCTGAGTACAAGAGTGACATAAAGACCATAGTATTAATCAGATTCATAAAACCAGATTTATCCCCACTATAGTCCCCCTACTCCCGCACCCTCCTAACCCCCTCCCCTCCCAAGCCTGTCCCCCTATTCCCGCACCCCCCTAAACCCCCCGGACCCCCTTAATAACTAATATCAGAGCGTGTTATTTTCTGGTCGAGTGTGGAAAGGTTTAATTGTGTTGTGGAGAAAAAGGTCATTGTTGTGTGTATGTGTGTGTGTGTTTGTATATATAATGGTGGTTGGATGAGACAGTGGTTTTCTTACAATTAACTGCCTTCACCCCAGGCTGCTTGATTGTGTGTCGTCCGTCCTTCGCTTTCCAGTAGGCTGTGTGTGTGTGTGTCATCGTCTCATTATTTCCTTTCACATTTTCCACGGCACTGCGTATCTCACTCTCACGTGTATCTATCTTTCCCGCCTTCTTATTCCTTTCCCGCCTTTTTATTAATTTCCTGCCTTTTATTCCTTTTCCTTCACCTTTTCCATGGCACTGCATGTATTTTTCTCGCCTTTTTATTCCTTTCCCGCCTTTTTATTCCTTTCCCGCCTTTTTATTCCTTTCCTGCCTTTTTATATTTCTTTCCCGCCTTTTTATTCCTTTCCCGCCTTTTTATATTTCTTTCCCGCCTTTTTATTCCTTTCCCGCCTTTTTATATTTCTTTCCCGCCTTTTATTTATTTCCCGCCTTTTTATTCATTTCCAACTTATTTATTACTTTTCCTTCACCTTTTCCACGTCACTGCATGTCTCGTTCTCAGGTACAGTACATACATACATCTTTCCTTTCCCACCATTCTATTCCAAATAATTTATAAGCGGACCCTGTAACCTAATTAGTGTAAAGAGGATGCAATACACTTTTGGTATACATTTTAGAGTAACTTTGATTCCTCCAAAGTATATTATGCCACCAGGAAACAGCAGGACCATAAAGATTAATTTAACAACAAAAATATTGGTAACCTTCTTCATGACCTTTGGAATATAATTTGGAGGAATCATTTGGAATAGTTTGGAGGAATCATTTGCCCCAGATTCACTCTCGATCCCGTTATCAGTAAATCTCTAATATGTATTGAGATCTGGAACTCGATATAAAAAACAAAACCGTAGCATGTATAATATAGATGTCATTCTCTCACACGCAATATTACGCTTTCACCAGACATGCAGGCACGTATGTATGTATGTACTGTTCAACCGTCAGCAAAAGTTGGCTGGCGTCTCTCACTTACACACACACACATTCTGTCTCTTTCTATCTCTATCTTTCTCTCTCTCTCGTTCTCTCTCTCTCGTTCTCTCTCTCTCTCTCTCTCTCGATCGTTCTCTCTCTCTCTCTCTCTCTTTCTCTCTCTTTTTTTCTCTCTCTCTGCATGCCTGTATAATGTTTGTAAATGTATGTATATATATACTGTGTAAATAAGTGATTTACTG
Organism: Petrolisthes manimaculis; assembly: GCA_034508575.1. Lineage (NCBI taxonomy): Eukaryota > Metazoa > Arthropoda > Malacostraca > Decapoda > Porcellanidae > Petrolisthes > Petrolisthes manimaculis. The sequence continues at coordinate 33,264 of JAWZYT010004946.1, read as the reverse complement.
AGCTTGTGATAAAAGGATATATAGTGGTAAATGTATTATTAATCTTATATCGACGACCTACTATAGCCTACTATTACCCCATCTAACATTGTATAACCTTTGGAGAGCTATTACACCAGTATATAGGGTTTATAAGCGATTCCCTGTATTCTTCGTCCGTAAAAATAATATATCACAACAAACATAAAATATACGAGTTTTTACTATGACTCTGTTAAGGTGAAGGTTATAAAACTACACGTGTACCATGACTTCCTTTACGGCATGGGGGGAGAAAGTTCATATCTCCTTCCTGTCTCTCAAATTTAATAATAAACTGTACCTTCAAACATTAAAGTATGTAAGGGGTGTGTGGGAGTAGGGGACAGGCTTGGGGGGGGGATTTGGGGGTGCGGGAATAGGGGGACAGGCTTAGGGTTGGTAGAAAACCTGTCCTCTATTCCTGCACCCCACTAACTCCTTCCCCCATGCCTGTCCCCCTACTCCAGCACCCCCCTTAACCCCCCCAAGCCTGTCCCCCTACTCCAGCACACCCCTTAACCCCCCCCCCCACCAAGCCTGTCCCCCTACTCCCACACCCCCTTATAACTCAAGACTCTCTGATATACCTAAATAATACTGACTACTATCTCCCCTTATCTTGTCAGTAAACGATAGAATAGATAATAATATTTATACATACATCCAGTGTCTTATCTATATCTTTTTTCATTATTTTTTGTGTTCGTGTAAATGTTTCCTTCTTTTTTCGTTATTATTGTTTTCGTGTTAATATTTTCTTCTGTTGCAGGACATGAATACGGGTGAGAATGGCGTTGTGGTGTTGTTAATTATGTTGTTGTTGTTGTTGACTTCACTAAATGGCACACACCAGTCAACAACAACAACAACAAGAAGGGCCAAGTACAACAACAACAACAATATCGCATCCAGCTTTCACCACCTCCTTCCTGGGAACTTCATATCATCATTCACGTCAGTACACCACTAACAACATCACCAACACTACTTAACCTCACCACCACCAACAACATCACCACCACCACCAACAACAACAACAACATCAACAACTTTACTTAACCTTACCACCACCACCACCACCAACAACAACAACATCAACAATACTCACTCCTTAACCTCACAAGCACCAACAACATCAACAACACTACTTAACCTCACCACCACCAACAATATCACCAACACTATTTAACCTCACCATCACCACCAACATCAACAACACTACTTAACCTGATCATAATTTGAGTTCGTATATCATATAATCATACTCATACGTATGAGCTGTAGAGTCCCCAAACTAATTTATAATTTAGTTGGAAATCATAAATAGTTACATAAGCTGAACGAATATGAATAAATCTGACTGTTCCAGAAAAGAATAATGCATGTATAAATGTTAATCTAAAATTTTCCTGTATTCAGTCAAGATGTCAGATCAGCAGAAGTGATGCTGGGATCCGGCCGAGTAAGACGTGACATCACCACCACCACCACTACCACCACTACTGACACTCAACACCATGTCCCACCACCAGCAGAGGAAGTAGCTGACATGCTCATAGATACGATGGAAGCTAATCTCTCCGGATGTCATAAGGTGAAACTTGTTGATGATGGTGTTGTTGATGATGGTGTTGTTGATGATGGTGTGTGTTCAACTCAGGTCATAAATACTGTACCGTAAAATCAGCAGAATGATAGTAGTGGTGGCCGTCAACAGAGGTCAGTGTAATCGCTTGACCTGAGATGCAATATTCCGTCGACTATTCACACACAACCCATTCAATTAAGGTTATTAAAAGATACACCACAAGCCAAATGATTACACTTCATCTCTGGTGTTAGCAGCTTCTGAACATGACTATTATTTTCGACTGTACAGCTCGCTATAGTTTCACTTATGACAATCAGGCATTAACCTATAAACGAACAACACATAACATTACATTGGGTGAGTTAGTCATGTTCCCTGTCTCATGCAGCTTGACCAGTGGTGCATGACACGGAACTTCAGCAAACTGCACAATAATAAGTTGTGATCGAAGGTCTCGTATACACACACACACACACAAACACACACTTTCTCTTCACACAGTGGATCAAATTCTGTATTATTGTCTGACTTACTTGCCCTCTCTGTGTATATATGTAGACACTGACATAATTACATACATTACAGCTTCATTAGTATTGAATAGGAAACTGTGTGGTAAAGTATGTACAGTTAAACACATGAATGGGTGGTACAGCCCATGCAGGTGAAAGATACTTGTGCCATTTGAGCAACCAGTGTCTATTATCAGGTCATGCTTTTTATTACCATCCTCAATACTGATTTCTGACCCTGATGTCTCCTATTTGGCACTAAGGAACAGACACACACACACACACATACACACCATCCTCAATACTGACTTCTGCCCCTGATGTTTCCTATTTGGCACTAAGGAACACACACACACACACACACACACACACACACACACATACACACCATCCTCAATACTGACTTCTGCCCCTGATGTCTCCTATTTGGCACTAAGGAACTTGACATTGGTAGAAATTGACCATCTTTCACTTGGGCTGTACCACCCATTCATATGTCCAACTATACCTGCCTTAATGATTCTCGCAATGTCAGTACACATAAATATATTCTAATAAACTACGGTATGTAACTAAATAACTAATTAACTATACCGTCTTTACCCATTAAATACCGGAGCAACTATCTACCTATTGTGTATACCTCAGTAAATAACTTAGTAAGCTTCTCACACACGACTCAACAGCAAAATTCGTACCATAAATGAATCAATCCACTTCATGTTTGTACCCGTGAACATAAATCTTTCACGCATCTTTTACCCAAACATAAATTTTTCCTCTAAATGTCTTCACTTGAACATAAATCTTTCACTAACGACCTAATTATTTCATGAACCACGTAATATTTCAACATCCATGAAGCAATTTAACTAATCTTTAAAAAATTCTAGTTCTCTCCTTCAGGTGATATTACTCAACCACCATAACAACAACAACAACAACAACAACAAAAACAACAACAACAACAACAAAATGCTACCTTCATCAAGCAAGCAGACAAAAAAAAAAGTTATCCAATCCTTACCAAACCCTTTTCTCTTTCAGGTGATATTATTTAACCAACACAACAACAACAACAACAACAACAACACCACCACCACATTTGATTTTGGTGATGTTGTGGAGGCCTTGGTGGAGAGGGTGGGTGGTGGTGGTGGTGATGCCGTGGTGGTGTGGGACTTGGACACCCTTCTGACCACACCCACACCCTCACACCCACTACTCAACTTCGTACACCCGATGAGTTACGCTCCTACTGATGGTGGTGGTGGAAGTGGTAGTCAAGATCGTGGTGTTGGTGGTGGTGGAAGTAGTCAAGGTGGTGGTGTTGGTGGTGGTAGTGGTGGTAGTGGTGACTTCTGTGTGGCGTTCGTCGTACTGGCAGGGCTGGAGGTGAGTATAGTAGTCTGTGTTGTGTTGTGTTCTGTCACGTTATGGAAGAATCACTAACCCTCCTTAAAATAATTAATCTATGGAAACTCACCCCCATCTTTAGTTCAATCATTGTAAGCCAGAGTTTTTTTGTTTTGTTTTTCAAAGGCATTACTGAACTGAATTGTATATATATATATATATATATATATATATATATATATATATATATATATATATATATATATATATATATATATATATATATATATATATATTGCTTTTATTAAGTGTCCTGTGTGGTCTGGTAAGGGTTTATTTATTAATTTATTTGTTATTGAATATTAGATTGAATGGAATTATTTATATCCTGACATGATGACAAATTTATTTTCAGGTTTTTCAATTTAAATCAATCTTATTGCTGATTTCCACAGACTAATTAAGGCAATCATTACACATGTGCACTTTTAATAGTAGTGACTTCAAGGATTATGAAATTCTACATGTTGTTATTATCAGAAAGTTGGTACAGCCAGCGTGGCACTACAGAGAGGGAGATGTTGTGTTCTGACTGTTATTGTTGTTATTATCAGAAAGTTGGTACAGCCAGCGTGGCACTACAGAGAGGGAAGTGGTACCGTGGAGCCACCAGACTCTTGTTGGGTTATATTGGCTCAGCACCAGACAACTTTATGGCTCTTATTGCTACTCATCCACTCCTTGGTATGATGAACTAAAAAAAGAAATGATGCATGATGAATGTATATGTACCCAATTTAAAAGGATAATAATAATAATAATAATATACTGTTCAGATTTTACCACTTGTATAATGTCACAAAACTTCTACAATTTAAAAGAATAATTTATGAAATTATATTAGTCTACATTTATTACGTCACAAAACTTCTAAGACAATACCCAAGTTGTTTTGTGTGTGAACAGGAACGGCTTACAATACTGTGATTACCGGTTGGCAAAGGTCTCCCTCACCCTCACCCTCACCCTTACCCTCTTCCTCCCCCTCCCCCTCCCCCTCACCCTCTTCCTCCCCCTCTTCCTCCCCCTCCCCCTCCCCCTCTTCCTCCCCCCGTGTGTACCCCCTCCTCACCCCCTGCCCTTACTGCCGACACGGTCATCCTCAGGTCACACTGGCTGACCTCTGGCACCCTGGACAAGGTCACGTCAAGGGTGTTCATCTCTACCCAGACACATTTAAGGTCCGTCAAAGCAACAACAGATTGATATGGTAATGAAACAGAGAATAAAACAAACTGTCAAACCCAATATATCCATATATCTATTATTATTTATAAGTCTATTCATTCAAGCACATAGTTGTTATATAGGTTAATTAATTGCTAAATCAGATGATCTTCCTATGTAAACTATGAATGTGTAACAGTACAAGTTGAAGGTTATAATAATTTGAGAGGAACGACATTAGGTAGGAACATAATAATAGGAGAAGAGAGAGAGAGAGAGAGAGAGAGAGAGAGAGAGAGAGAGAGAGAGAGAGAGAGAGAGGAGGATGAGAGATGGATTAGGAAGGTTTACTTGAAGACGATGGTGATTTGGACTGGGTGAAAATTATAGAAGGATTTTAAGGGCCCCTGTCACGAAATCAGCCTGGCAAAACAATATCATTACTAACACCTAATTTGTTTTTATTGAAACTACATATGATTTTACTTAAAGATGTGGTCATGGACTCCAATATATCAAAAAGGGGAAACAATATTGCACAGTATAGGAATCTTATATGTAAATCAATGGGTTTTTGTGGTCTTCGTTAGAGATATAGTATTACTAACATTAATCCTAGCCCTGTGTGTATGAGAGAGAGAAAGAGAAAGAGAGAGAGAGAGAAAGAGAGAGAGAGAGAGAGAGAGAGAGAGAGAGAGAGAGAGAGAGAGAGAGAGAGAGAGAGAGAGAGAGAGAGAGAGAGAGAGAGTGAGTGTTACATAGAGTTACATAGAAGCACAGACCACAACATACCTTACGGTCCACACGAGGTGACCTGATTAGAAGGTTACTGGTAAAGAATTAATTTCTCCCCAGTGATAGTCATAGATAAGGATAGCAAAGTAGCAGAGAGAGAGAGAGAGAGAGAGAGAGAGAGAGAGAGAGAGAGAGAGAGAGAGAGAGAGAGAGAGAGAGAGAGAGAGAGAGAGAGAGAGAGAGAGAGAGAGAGAGAGAGAGAGAGAGAGAGTATAACTTGATTATCTAAATTAGTGCCTGTTATCTCAATATTTATAATTATGAAGTACCAAAGAGTTGCTACTATAATAAAACAGGTGGTGTTTATCTCTGGTCCCGTGCCGTACTTTGAACTTTATCGCATGACTGACTGATAACACATAACAAACAATTTATAAAGAACTACATTATATAATCACACAAAACTTTTTACAGTATACGAGTAGGAAGATAATAGTAATAAGGTTTTTGTGAGGATTTTTTTTTTTTTGTAATTACAGAACACGTGACTACGATTATTATTTGATGTTATTATCATTTGATTATGTTGATTATTGATGTTATTTCACTGTTGTTTCCTATACTTGATACTAATTATTGGGTATATATATATATATTATATATTATTTGATGTTTTTTTATTTGATTATGTTGATTATTGATGTGTCTTCCTTCACACAGAATTTCCAGGGCCACACCTTCAGTATCGTCACCCTGGAGTACGCCCCATTCACCTGCTACGACATGATGGGTGACGGGGAAATGTGGGTGAAGATAATGCCGGAGAAAATGTGGGTGAAGGTGACGGAGACGCAGCAGCAGTAAGGAGAGGAGACGAAGCAAAAGACGGACCGAGAGTGAAGCTGAGGGACTGTGTTGACACGAGGATGCTGAAGGCTATGGCTGGGGTCCTCAACTTTACCTACACAGTGAGGGAACCTAAGGATGGACAGTGGGGGTATCGCCTTGAGGATGGATTCTACAGTGGTCAGTCACTCACTCACTCAAGATCAAAATATATATACAGTACAAATCATTGTTTCATTTATAGACAGATTCTTTTTATAGTATGATTTATCTAGATCTTGTAGTGAGAAGATGGTATAATTTATTTAGATTTTGTGGTGAGCAGAGGATATAATTTTCTAGATCTTGTAGTTAAAAGATGGTATAGTTTATCTAGATCTTGTGGTGAGCTTTGAAACACTCGATTCCTCAAAAAAAAAAGAAAAAAAAAAAAATCATTCGTAAACTGATTTGAGTCCCATTAAAGTAAACTCTTTTCCTATTTATTTATTTTTTTAATGAGAAGAGGATTATTGTAATGTTTGCGTTATGCTGTATACGTACAGCTTGGAAGGTCATATATAAAACATTTTCATACATGATAATAATTTTACTGTGAGTGTGATGTGTAAATATGTTGGTGGTTAGTATATACAGTATATATGTATAGTCAAGCAGTGACCAGGTTTCTTAGATAACTATATGAAACAGATTATTAAGTTATTATATATGTGTGTGTATAGCCAAGCAGTGACAAGGTTTCTTAGATAACTATTTGAAACAGATTAATTTATAGGTATACATTATATTGCAAGTTCAATTCTCATCCTCGACCGACCATGCAATAACTAAATCTATCTTCCTTCCCTCGATAAGTAACTAAATTTTCCTCCTCCACTCATGCAGGTGTGATGGGATAACTATTTGAAACAGATTAATTATATAGGTTACATTATATTACATAGTCAACTCTCATCCTCGATAAGTAACTAAATCTTCCTCCTCCACTCATGCAGGTGTGATTGGATCGGTGCAGAAGTACGAGGCTGACTTCTCCCTGAACGTGGCCTTCACAGGGGACCGGGCCCGAGTGATAGACTACACCCTGGGTTACTTCAACGACCCACTCACCTTCTGTACAACACCACCCAGACCACTCACTCAGGCACTAGCTCTCGTCAGACCCTTCCAGCCCCAGGTATTTTGTGCGTGTGTGTGTGTGTGTGTGTGTGTGTGTGTTTCTGCGTGCATGTGTGTGTGTTTCTGTGAGTGTGTGTGTGTGTTTCTGTGTGTGTGTGTATTCCATAATTCGACACGACAAAACTCTTAGAATTAAAAGTATCATCATCAATGTTTCTAGTTTTGGGACACGAGTAAATAAATTATGTTGGATTGGTGGAGTTGGTGAAGTGGATGTTGGTGGTGGTGGTGGTGGTGAAGTGGAGGGTGGTGGAGGTTGGTGGTGGTGACGAGAACTAAAATGAGGACCATGATTATTGTTATTATTATTTTTGTTACCATGATGACTACTAATATCTCCATGATTATTGTTATTATTGTTGTTACCATGATGAGTAATAACATCTCCATGATTATTGTTATTATTATTGTTACCATGATGAGTAATAACATCTCCATGCTTGTTGTTTTTGTGGTTACCAATATGCTTGTTGTTACCATGACGACGACTAATATACATGAATATAATAATAGACATGACTGACTGAACCAGGTATGGGTGAGTCTGGGGAGTACCCTGGTGGTGGTGGGACCCTTGTACTACCTGACATGTGTCCACCTGACCTCTACCACTACCACCACCACCTCTACTACCACCTCCACCTTCAGGATCACATCACCAGGGGTCGCTCTGTTGGATATCGTTGGTGCTTGTCTCACGTAAGGTCTTACCAGCTATAGGGTTTATGTAAGAGGTACAATTTATATAGGTATAATTTAAGGTCACATGAATCTATAGGTACTGTACACTTCAGACGGGCCCCTTATAAGCATATAATTATTAAGTACATTTGTAGCACACACACACACACATACTTCCTGTTTCACGTAAGGTCTTAATTGCAAGGGTTAATAACTATATAATTTTGTAAGTACAGTTGATGACACATGAAACAGACACATCATATAAAATAGAATAGGACGCGTCACCTCCACACACACACACACACAACGTCTTATTATTATTGGAGGAAGCAAGGCACTCTAATGTAAAACTATGTACAGTCGTAATCCATAATATGTATCCAGGTGTTGTTGAAGTTTCGAATCATTTGACATACTAGTGAACGAATTACAACGTTTTCCCTTGCAGCCAGAGTCGTCGTTTTGAGAGAGGTTGGTCGAGTCGTGTGTTGGCTGGGTCTTGGATTCTCTTCTCCCTGGTGGCCCTCACTTCATACGTGGCCATGCTGACAGCCTCCTTCACTCTCCCTACACTCTCACCCACACTCAACTCTCTCCAGGAACTCGTAGGGTCGGATTTTTCGTGGGGCATACAGGTTAGTGGAGTTATTAGGGTTATTATTTTTTTGTGTTATAGGAAAATATAATTAATTGTAGAAATATTAATTATGAAAGAGAATAATAACAACAACAACAACAGTTAAGAAAGCTATGCATTTGGGGTGGAAATAATAACCTATGAGGAAATGACGTAGATGTATTAAGAAAAGAATATGACAACAAAGAATTTATGGTTACAGTGATTATGGACAAAAGCTTGAATAATACCCATTCTAAAATTATCTATGTATACCCTTTATGTATTCATTTTCTTTGACACGCTTTTATAGAAAATAGATTTATGATGTGGATGTCTCGTGTAATTTTTCTTATATGCTTATGCGCTGCGCCTCTCTCTCTCTCTCTCTCTCTCTCTCTCTCTCTCTCTCTCTCTCTCTCTCTCTCTCTCTCTCTCTCTCTCTCTCTCTCTCTCTCTCTCTCTCTCTCTCTCTCTCTCTCTCTCTCTCTTCCCCCATCTCACTCACTCTCTTCTCTCTCTCTCTCTCTCTCTCTCTCTCTCTCTCTCTCTCTCTCTCTCTCTCTCTCAAATATCATCAATTAGTACTCTAGCTACCACCATCCAGTATTTCATTTAACTTTATCTATCTTATTATTATACATTTTTTTCTTATCTCAGGATCAAGGAGCAGCGGATTACCAGCTGCTCAAATCCTCCACTGTACCTCTATACCAGGAGGTGTACCGTGGATTAGACATGTGCCCTGATTTGAACACCTGCATCACCAGAGCCAGGGACACTAAATATGCCTTCATCACCTGGAGACTTTACCTCGAGGATAGGATTGCCATTAAGTAAGTAAATAAGTAAGTTATGCATTTCATTTAAGTATACTAGGTAGTAACGTACAATTATTATATTATTATTATTGTTATTATCATTAGTAGTAGTTGTTGTTGTTGTCGTAGTAGTGGTAGTAGTAGCAGTAGTAGTAGTAGTGGTGGTATCTATATTTATTTATTTATTTATTTTAGGTTTACTTCAGAGACAGGAGAGCGTCAGTTACATGTGGCCACCAACGATTTCTTCCCTTCAGAGATCGGTTGGGCAATGAACCCGGGCTGTCCCTTCAGAGATAAATTTAACCGCCAAATCCTCCGGCTGCAGGAGGCGGGATTAATATCAAAATGGCTACATCAGATCATCCATGACCCCAAAAGACGAGAGACAGATGCTACTACAGAGACCAATACACTTACCCAGAGTCAAGGTCCACAGGCACTGGGGTTGAATGAGTTACAAGGGGTTTTCTATATATTTTTAATGGGGATGGTTATAGCGACCGTCAGTTTTATCGTAGAGCAAAGCCGTTCTCAGAAATGATTTATTGCATTAAATTAAGGGACCCTGTGATTGTGTTTGAGACCTCTGCATGCATGGTGGCTTCTGATTCCTTCTGTTTATGCCCTGTATGACACAAGCTCCTTCAATGTCGGTGGTGTATCGTGGCAATGTTTGAAGGACTCGCTAACCTCCAATTTTCTGACTACATTATGACAGAGGTCTTTGTTAAGGGAGTTTTGGACTTGTATGCGAATTGGAGGCTACTGTTTCCTTCAAACTATATATGCCATTGAACACATCCAGCATAGATTTTACTTTGTGGTACAATAATTTCGAAGAATCAGTATCACCTCCAGTTTCCCGACAATATATTTCCCCCTTTCGTCGTATATTGGTACTTCCGCCTGGAGGTTTATTTATATGAACAAATGAAAACCATACAGTCTTCATATACATATATATATTCTTTGTAAAATACAGCTTCATTTCATGCAAATATGTGTAATCTTTTCTTTATCCTTGAATACAGTATATACAACAAGAGAAAAATTAACATTACTTTTAAAACGCATTACATTTACACACAAGACTGGTGAATGAGTATAAAACAAATATCTTTTTAAAACCCCTAATCCAACATTTTCAGAAGATAATGTAAATTAATGAACAGAGCTATAGGCCACGTACAGTACAGTACAGAGCGCGAGGTTTGTGAGAGTTAGTGTAGAAGGATGCCCCGCGCTGAGGTCCGTGAGAGTGAGTGAGTAGTGACTCTGGTGAGGGTTGGTAGCTGCTGGAGGGGGCGGGGGGATTCTGGGTCTCTGGGATGAGGAGGAGGATGGAACTAATAGACAGAGTCAGTCATTCGTTAACGTTGGCAGAGAAAGGACGTGTTAGTGTCATCATAGAGAGTAGGAGAACATTATCTACTTAACATTAATACACTGTGTTGATGTTGTGTGTATTATAGGACCATGTTGTTCTGATTCACCTAAACTGTTGTGTCTCAAGTGTTATATTTGAAGTGTGATCCCCGATGGACACGTGACGAGGACAACGCAAATTATGTCCACAATTTGGTGACCTAGAATATCCTGCTAGGTGATAATATGGCCACCTGGAAAGCCCTGATTATTGGCCATGTGCTGCTGTTGGCTTGTTTTCCAGTGTCATGTGTTGGCCAGATTACTGTCAGCTGTGGGGACGTGTGTACACAGGTAAGCTAACTTGTATAGGGTCATACATATTCAAGAACGTTTGTGGTGTTTACGATGGTATGGTACCTGTAAGTAGCTTAAGCTCACATGTGGGGTCGACCGTATGTAAGAACATCCGTTGTGTATACGATGGCGTGGTACCTATACAAGGCTCTTGATTTTCTATGGAGCCATCGTACCGGTACCACACTATCGTATACACCACGGATGTTCTTGAATACGGTTTGTAGTACTGTCAAAATTTAATTAGAATGGCAAGGCGGAGAAGTGCAACAATGAATGGATAAAATTCCTATAAAGCAAAAGCTAGGGAAGTCTAAGATATACAGTAAAGTAAGTATTACAAGTAACGTTAAAGATAAACAGTGAAGTACGAAAGTAAAATAAGTAAATATAAGCAGTGTAATTTGCTTGGAGCTATACGTTGGAGGAGTTAGGTCCAAAGTTTATACCGTATAGGCTACAGTACCTTAAAAGTGGTGTGTTTATACTTTGCTTAGGACTAGGTTGGCATGAATTAGGGTAGAAATATACTAATAAATATCTAGTAGGTATGATAATAATTAATGTGGTAATAGGAAAAGTGTTTGGACAGTACACGTAAAATGGGAATGGGATAAATACTGGCAGAATATAGAATTGTAGTAGGCTACATATAGATAGTCATAGGACCAAGAAAATATAGACTTGTAGCAGCAAAAATACTGTGCTACAACTGACCAATGGGTATTGAATTAATTGACTTTAACAGTCTTGGTGATGCAGGAGAAAATATTGACAAGATACAGTGAGCAAGGTATGGAGTCCTGAAAACGAAATAAGGAGGTACGAGGCCGTATAGTTTGTTGATAAAGGGATATGGGTTGGATGAGAACGTTTTTAATACCTAATAGGATACGGTATAATATTTTTTTACAATGATACAGGTGGAGTATTACATTAGGAGAATCTTTATTTATGTTTTAAGTTCTTAGCTGATATAATTACAAAAGGGGCGTGGTCATAATTAAAAAATGCAGCCATCCGTTATTAACTCGTTAAATTTATGGTAGATCATTTCCAAGTTTAGGAAAATAATCTCAGATGTACAGTCGGCAAAAAAGTATTGGGACCCCGTTAGGATAATTATATTTATTTTCAATGTAAAGGTAGTTCCAATATTTTTTTTTGCCGACTGTACAGTAGGTTGGACAATTCCGTATTTATATTGAAAACGTGAATGGGGTCCACAAAATAATAATACTGGGTTGGTGTAACGCAGATATACTCCTCTCAGTCCTCTGTCTTACTGACTTATTAAGGCTACACCAGTAACAACAACAACAGCAATTTGCTCTTCATTAATGACGTCACAGGCGTAAATGAAGGCGTAAAGTTACGTCTGCTCCAGAAGTAGTGTAACAAATGAATTAACCCGGACATAATGCTTTATAATTCCTGGTTATGTAGGATATAATTATGCGATTGTCTTTGAACAAGTCCTTATATTCTCAGTTGGTCAGCAGAGAATGTATTTCAATAAATTTATGATTTGTTGAACATGCCTGCTGTTTTGCGGTTGAGTTGAGGAAAGCTGGGTACAGGTTGGTAGTGTTGCAGTAGTCCATTGTTACAGAAGGCATATACAGTTTACTGTTGCATTGTGGGAGAGTAAGACTATACTAATGTTTACTAAGTGTGATCATCGCCCTGTTGAATGGTATCCTATGCTGTCGTACTTCATTTCAAGTTTTCATGACCTTTTATTTATATATTCTGAAGCAGGTACCGTAGCCTATATGTAAATGGTGTTAATTCCTCCAAACTGTATTAGGAAAAAAACTACCTCAGTAGGCCTATACGAGTAGATCATTGGTATAATTAAATGTTTTTATGAATCGGTAGCCTTTGTGTGTACACGATTAGGCCTAAGAGGGTAGCCTATAGTTCCTTCATTCGTTACATGGTCTGATAAAAATTATATAATAAAATATGACGAAGTTGTTACCTTCCCGTTAACACCTAGGCTACCTTGCTTTTTCTACATGAAATTCAGTTATTCATTATAAATATAACCCCTATATTGGAAATTAAATAAGTTCAACAATTCCGTCCGTGTTATGATTGCAGTTCCAGAGATTAGTCTATCAGTGAGTAGCTTTACAGACTAAGTAGCCTAGTCTATGTCATTTGTTTCTTGTTTCCTGGTTCTTTTATTTCTTATAGGTGTATCTCTTCCTATAATGTAATGTTTTTTCCTACTAGTTATAGGCTAAAAGTTAAGAATAATTTTGGCTAGTAGCCTAACGTGAATTCCTATTTCATGAATGCTCTTTGTGGTATATTTCCTCATGTCATCATTATTATGTATGCATGTGTATGAATTGATGCATTTGTTGTGTTGTGTGGAAATATTATTGTCTGTTTTACAAAGCACATTTCATTCACTCCATTAGGTAGGCTACACTACTGTTGTCATTTAAACGTCATATTTTGAAATTGGTTTATAATAGATGTATTCCTGTATTGCAAACAGCCTCTGCGTACAACATGAACTTGGATAATTATCATCATTAGGCCTAATTTATGGTAATGTTAAACACAAAGTAGAGTTTAGTCAGAAATTTGCTCAATGTTAAGGTGTGTGGAGTAAATGTGTTCCATTTTAGGCTAATTAGGCAACTCATACATATGAACTGATTTTTATATGTTACTGATACAAAGGGACACCAACATCATACTGATTATCCATCAAAAGAAAATGTATTTACACAAATCCTTTAGTGGATTATCTAAGACTGCTATTATTTTTCTAAGCCTACAGGCTATTTGATGGGGATGAGACATGGGAGTTTCATCATGGCGCCTGCTGGGAAATCCTGATCAGATTCTGTATACACGTTTTATTTTATTATGTGCTGGTTTCATTCAATATTGTATCCACTGCAGCTGTCGCTTCCTCTGTATTTCTGAAAATGTACGGTACCGTAAAAAGTTGGTAGCACTTACTGTAATTTACCTTGGTATATTTTACTAGTAATACCCAAAATGAAGACAGGGAAAAAAGTGTTTATATTTTCTTGTGCCTGTAATGGTAGTACCAGTAGGCTGCTGTATCTTCCAACAGTGTTTCTCTCCTGTACCTAACTTCGACTTTCATAGCCTACGTGTAGCCTAATTAGGTGTAATTTGCATTTACACTTTGGCATATCTTTCATACTGTACGTGCAGTTGGATGTAGTTTGCATTTCATCTTGGCATAATAGTGTATCTTGTGTTTGTCTATAGTGGCCACGTGCTGGTGTTGAGGCGACACGCGTCTAGTCCTCGCAGTTACAACGGAAGTGTGAATGGTGGTCAGACTCGCGTGAAACTACCAGAGGAGGAGGAGGAGGAGGGTGGGTAAGCTGGAGGGATGAATGAGAGTTTAGGGGAGGGGTGAGGGGGGAGCAAGGGGTAATAAAGGAGTATATAGGTGAGGTGTAGGGACGTCAATAATCCGTAGAATATAAGTAGGGAAGAGTGTAAAGATTGGGGATAAAGGAGAATAGGTGAGGTAGTATGGACGATTTAGGCTACAGTAAGAAAGTAAGTAGGTGAAGAGGGTAGAGATAAAGAATAAAAAAGAATAAGATTGGATGATAAATGAGATGTGGATAGTTGAATGAGAGGACTGAATCAATGAGGTGGGGGGGGGAGAAATTTGGTGGGTGGAGGGATGAGTGACGAGGAGAGTTCAATGAAAAGAGTGAATGAGATGAGGAAGGAAGGGGGTCAGTCAGGAGGGTTAGGTACCGTTTGTATGTATGTATGTATGTATGGGGAGGAGAGATATAAACAGTGAGTGAAGAGGAGTTAGGGAGGGAGGGAGGTGAGTTGGAGCGAGGGAGGAAGTCATGGAAAGTGAAGTGGTGGGTGGGGGAGGGGGACACAGTAGGGGGGAGATTGACGATTGAGGAAGGGTGGAGGGGTGAGAGACAGGAAGGGAAGCAGGTAGGGTGGGCATTGAGGGAGGGAATCATGGCGGTGTGAAGTGGATGGTGAGTGAATGAGGGGTTTAAAAGAGGGATCCTGTTGGTGGATGGCTCAAAACTGCCCTCACAAGTTTAGCCTACTTTAAAACCCTCATGGTAGCCTGTATGTCCCCCTCGTTTTTTCACTATTTTCTGAATGGGAATTGTGATGGCAAGCCAATAACACAGAAAGATAATACGGTAATAATATTGGATATTTGTATACGATTAGACTACCGTATGCATTACGATTTTCTCATTGAATGTGGATTATGTGGTATAAAAGCATAAACATTAGGCTCGCTGACAAAAGCCTAAATAGTGTAAAGAGACGAACATGACAATGGGAAGCAGACTGGATGAGCGAAGAGCAAAAAGAAAAAGAGTAGCTTTAGGGATGAAAGTAAACACTGATTAAAAATGCAATTAGAATATTACCCTAAGGAAGATAACCTAACGTGATAGTGCTGTAATGATTGAAGAAGTTAGAAAGAAACTCTGAATTTAATAGCCTATGTGATCAGAGTACGATAAAAAGCCTAAATAGTGAGGAAAGCTTAATATAACAGTAACAAAATAATGAAAAGAGATGCAGTCGAAGGATATCAATAACATAAAGAAAAAGAAAAGAAAATAGGGAGTGTTTTTGCTGTAGCCTAGTGAATGAAAGTGTCGGTAGGAGGATGTATTGTACTGTAGGCTACAGGGAGGGAGGCAAGGAACAGACAGGTGAGAAGAAAACACCTGTCCTTTCTTTAATTATATTTCTCTTGTGTTGTATCCTCGTCCCCTAACCGTCTTTTCTTTGTCATCCTTTCTCATCTGTAGCTTTTGTCAGTTAGGTATTGTTTTTCTTTTTCACTATCATAGCCTAATATATTTTTCCCGTCTACATTTACTTACCTCATATAACTTGCTAACTTATCATCGCCTTCATTTCCTTCCCTTTCATTGCTTTGTCTTCATGCATTTCTCTAAATCGTATATAGTACAATTTTCATCCTTTTCCTTATTTTGGTCTTAGTTTCGAAATAGGCTTGTTTTCCCTCAATTATTTATCTTCCTGTTTCGAGATTGACCAATAGCCTAGTCTATCGTATAGGATTTATATATGTGTACTGTAAGGTACTTTGGGATTAAAAAAGCTTCCTTTAATTTCATACATTGGTTTATACTCTTGTCTTGGTTTTGTTGTGTCCATTCTTATTCCATCCTCTTTATAGAATGGAATAATAAATACTTAAAAAAAAAATCTTATCTCCTTTCTGTTATCGAGGTTTCACCCTTCCCCTTTCTTTACCCCAACCCCCTCATCCCCTCACATCCCCCTCATCCCTCCCTCGTCACGGTATTCCCTCCCTGAGAACCCACCTGCCTGTTGAAATTCCCGGATGTGAGGGAGGGATGGAGGGAAGTCAGGTAGTATCCCCCTCCTTACCTCCTGCTCTCTCTCTTCCCTCCACTTCCATCCTGTCTGTCCTGCTTTTCCTCTCCCTCTTCCTTCCTTCCTCTCTCGCGTCCAGGCTCCTCCCACCTCTGTCTCATTATTATACCGGTATATATATATATATATATATATATATATATATATATATATATATATATATATATATATATATATATATATATATATATATATATATATATATATATATACACCTGGCGTGGCCTACTCATATTGCAAATAATATGGATTCCAAGCATCAATCATATTTTAATACACAGGACTAGATGACTTTACACGGTCCTATATTAATAAGCTTAATATGTATAAACCTCCTATACCACCCATAGTTGTATTTGTATATAGTTTTTCTGATTCGCCAATAACAACTATACATCTATACATCTCAGGTCTGTGTTTATAGCTTCCGGGGAGGGACAGGAAAAGGCAGGGAGAAACAAAAGAGAATCACCAGGTTGGGGTTGGGGGGGAAGGGAAATACTGGCATGAATGGCCGTGGGAAAACTATTCGTCCCTTTTTTTCGTAGAGAAAGCGGAAGGGGAGGGAGGAAGAGCGGATGTGATGCTGGTGTGGTATTGGGCATAGAATGGATGATAATGTCGCGGCTTTTATTGGTAAGTGAATTGTGTAAGTTATTAGGGATGTGAACTAGACAATGGACAAGCTACAAATCACATAGCACGGTACAAACTAAGTCTATTATCAATTAGTTTAGCCAAATCTCCAGTCGGTCTAGATCATTTTCATCCAAGCAGATTAATAACAGATTTCGTTCCACGCCTTGTTATACCTGTCCTCATGAAGCCAACTGCAGAGCCACCGATTCCTCCAAAGTACGCTACAAAACAGACCCCCTACTCACATTTTGAAGTGATATATTTTTTAGCATAGTAGCTCTCCACTTCAACGAAAAAAAAAAAAAAATGTCCCCACCAACTCGACGTGCGTAGCCTACCCTGAACTGTCAAGAGCACTCAAGGACGTAGCCACGGTCCATATAGCTAATACGCACAAACTAGCCTAGATAAACTTAGAAGAGAGATTAACTATATATGAAATAGATAGAAAGAAAGCCTTGACAAAACCCTATATGAAATAACACTCCCTATACAGTACGTCACGAGGTAGTTGTAAAATTAGGATATGTAAGGTATGCTGCAAAATATTGAATCATGCTCTCCATACTCCTCCCACCTCTGTGACTATTATGACTCTCTCTCTCTCTCTCCCTTTCTCTCTCATATAGTCACAGCATCCGGTGAGAGTGCAGGTGCAATAAATGTCGTTCTGGGAAATAGTTTGTAATTCACCTGTTGTTGTCACTCCTTGTATATTATGTACGGCCGTATTGTAGACTGGCAATACTTGTACGTACTAACCAGGCTAGCCTACTGCAGAGGGAAAATGGGTTGAGATTATTGAAAGTTTATTTTATTATTATATTTGATTAGACCTATGTCAGATTATACATACTGTTGTCGGTGTTTATGCAGTGCTTTATGTAACATTATGCGACGTCTGTGTATGATAATGAATATAATTAATTTTCCAGTTGTCGAATCTATTTTAATTTTACATATCTGTGGCTCTTATATATTGGAAACATTTATTGGTATGGCTAGGCTATGTTGGACATGCAGGTAGCCTATTATGCAGTTTTGTTATCGGTTAGAAGCAAATAAATACAGTTATTCGTGGATTTAACCTAAAAAGGGAAGCTTTTGGGATAAAGTGAGTAACATGGGCGTCGAGGTTTGTGAGGCCACCGATGCATGGGTTTCCTGCCACCACCCCCGGAGCACCAATGTAACGAGTATTGACATTACCTGCTATAGCTACTGTATAGTGGTTAAGTGAGGCTCGAGTGAGAATATATATATATATATATATATATATATATATTTATTTATATATATATATATATATATATATATATATATATATATATATATATATATATATTAGTCAAAGGCTTGTCACATTCACTAATTACAATGTAGCCTATACAGCAAAAGCTAAGTCAAGTTGCAGTTATAGTCATAGGCAATTGGAAAAGGTATTCAGTTGTGTATAATCGGATGTTTGTCTTATTAGTAATCTGGCAGCGTTGTTGTAGTCGTCGCCAATGTGTGCCTTTTGTCTGGGTCAGGGTTTTGAAGTCAACTTGGTAACGCGTATGTGAGCGCCATCATTCAGCTAAAAAGTGCTGGTAATCTTACATTAGTATGCGTGCATGGTTTAGAACAAAAGGCTTAAAAGATGGTACGTTATAAGAGGCCCATAGTGTACATTAGATTCTCTTGGTGTTGGTAGTTAATGCATGCATGTGTACTGTTCATTACACAAGAAAGAATACATATGTAATTAGTCTTGTCTTAACTTAGAGACCTGAAGCGTGACTTATGACCAGAGAAAGCTATACAGTAAACAAGTAAAAGCGGATCTGTCTTGAGACAATTATACCTTCAGTGTGTTGCCGCCAAGTGTTGTCAGTAAAGTATAATACTGTCTATATTGTATAACCTCATCCCAGCCAACTCTTGTGATTCCAATCCTGACTTTGTTTTAATGTCTTGGATATACCCGACTGTACATTTACTGGCGCCTCTGTTTCTGCAGTCACGGCTGATGGTTATTTTTATGTTTACCAGACAGTTCTCGGAGATTATTCTTTTGTGGTTGAGTAGTTTTAGTTGTATCTATGTATGCCGATAATTATGTGATTTTTATTCACCGAGAAGAATTTTCTCGTGACATTTCAGTCTTGTCCCCTAAGAACAGTATCTCTCTCTCTCTCTCTCTCTCTCTCTCTCTCTCTCTCTCTCTCTCTCTCTCTCTCTCTCTCTCTCTCTCTCTCTCTCTCTCTCGTGTCTTTCCCAGCGCTTCACTCTGTTTTCAGAATTAGTCACGTAACTCTCCCAAAGGACCTAACACCCCTGCATTTTTAAAGAGTGATAAATATTCGTGTTCGTGGAGTCAGCCAGTTACTGAATACCTCAGCCGTGGGTGACGATCAACCTCTGGCTTAGCCTAATTGGCTTTCGTAATATCTTGCATCTTGTATGCTTCTAACAACATTGAAATATTTTACAAGACGCTGGAAAAAAATACCAAATGTATGAGTTAGAAGTTGCTAACAAAGGTTTTGCTAACATGACGTTCATTACATACTGTAGTTAATTGATATATAATGGTTATGAAAAAGGTATTATTGATTAACGATGATATGTATGTAAATATAAATGAAACATCAACTGTTCTGGTAGTCAGTAAAGTGAAAATATCCACACAGGTCGATTTGCTGTAAACTTTAACCCTCCTTCCAAGTTGCCTTCCATATCGTTGTATGTCTAATAGTGGTTTATAATCACCCACAAATTGAGATTCCCAAAATGTATACTTAGAAGTGTACCAACTTTCGTATAACATTACTTAAAGCCTACAGCCCCGAGGTTGAGGTATATAAAAAAAAAATTTGGTACCGTAAGTCTAATATAAATACACTGCAGGGATTAGAAAAATATGGTTGGGTTAATCAGTCATTTTAACCAGGACACAAGGATTATGATTTAGATGCTGGGAGGATAACTTGCAGATGAAATTGTATTATTCATTATTCCGTGTTGATGTTTATTGTTTTTCCCCAGGTTGAGACCGTACATGGGGAAGAGGAGAGCGAGTGTGACGTCACCTGCAGACATCAGAAGGTCAGTTAAGTTGGGTTCTTGGTGGTCAACCTAATCCTTATTTATGGTAAAGGGGAGAGGACAGTGATGGTAAATCTGGAGTAAACTGGTTCTTCCAAACTAGTCCAGGCAACAAGACACTATTATTTTTGTTAACATGGTCCTGTTTCCTGACATATTTGGAGGAATTAAGGTGCTACATTGTGCCAAGAGTGTACTAGGCTACCCCCTTAAAAGAATAATGTTTTATGTGTGGGGAATTTCCTTTTATAATCCATTTTTATGTCTGTAATCTGCGGGTTGGGGTCAGTTCTTGGAATCCAGTTGTTTTATGTTACAGGATGCTCTTGAATTGATATGCAAAGACATTTTTTTATATATAATTTTTCAATGTGTGGTAATGTGCATTGGGAAATCAGTGACATCAAGGTAAGTAATTTGTGTGGTTGTAATTTGTTTTAAAGTCATGTATGTGTTAGTTATCTTCTTGGATATTAGTTTAGATGACATTGTGTTCATTTGGTGTTACTCTTTTATGATAACTTTTTACTTTTATTATCGAGACTAATTAGGCTACTATGTCATAACTAGCTACTAATTAGATTATACATACCTATACATATTATTATCTTTATTGTACATGGCAGATATTTATAAACCTAATTAGTTGCGTGTATTATAATAAACTACTGTATATGTGGGAGGGGAAGGGAGTGAGTGACATGGAGGATGAGGAGACGGAGAAGATTGAAGTTGATTAGAAGCATCATAATCCTCATCATCATCATTATCATTATGTTGTCATATTTTGGTCAGCATTTTAATATGTCCCGTAATGTCCGGGTATATATTATTATTCAGTCAGGGAGTCCCGTTACTTCCGGTGGGCGTGTTTTGATTTCTTTATTATTATTATTATTTTTCGTCCATGGCTGCGGTGGGTGGGTGGGTGTCGAGAACGGTGTGCGCGGATGGATGCGCAGAACGACCATTGACCATTGCAGTATCTAGGTTTAGGTAGACATGTTGACGCCTCTCTAGTCTAGGTGGTAAATGGAGCAATGTATCTCTCTCTCTCTCTCTCTCTCTCTCTCTCTCTCTCTCTCTCTCTCTCTCTGGAGGGTTAGGGAGGGGCGGTTTACCCTTGAGATCATATTGTCAAACTACTAATATCTGTCAAAAAATTATCGTGTGGTGATAGTCAAAAAAACAAAACAATTTTTTTTCAACCTTCAGGTGGTGCTGCATAATTAAAAGTTGACGAATAATTGTTGAATTCTTGACCCTGTGAGCCAAGGTCACAGTGTTGCCAGAAACGTGTGTGCATGTGGGTTCCCGCGCTCAAGTCATATTATTGTATCCCCACATTTTTCCTTCGCGACTTTTTATTTTTTACCTTTCCTTTTTTTCCCGGGTGAACGTTTATTCTTCTTCCAAGTTGTGTAACCTGGATGGCGGCCGCTGTTATGGTTCCCGGCCTCTTGTAGTCGACTAGATTTATAAAGCAAGGCTGAATTGAATTATGGAATGAATTGGGATTTATACTGGCAGGTTTTTAATTCGGTTTATTATCGTTCTTATGATGTGATTCTTTTTGGGAGGAGTAGGCTACTGTATGTGTTCTATAGTTTCAAGTCTTGTAATAACTATATATATATATATATATATATATATATATATATATATATATATATATATATATATATATATATATATATATATACTATATATATATATATATACTATGTCATAACTAGCTACTAATTAGATTATACATACCTATACATATTATTATCTTTATTGTACATGGCAGATATTTATAAACCTAATTAGTTGCGTGTATTATAATAAACTACTGTATATGTGGGAGGGGAAGGGAGTGAGTGACATGGAGGATGAGGAGACGGAGAAGATATATATATATATATATATATATATATATATATATATATATATATATATATATATATATATATATATATATATATATATATATATATATATATATATATATATATGTTATAATGGATAAAGCTATATCGATAAAAAAAATAATTAAAATTGGATCAAGTCCCATTAACATCTTCAAAACTAAGACTTATCATATCTGACAGTACTTATTATTTTTATATTTTGGAAGACTTATTAGATGTAGAAAAACACTGGCTCAACAATTTCTACTTCCATTATTATTATTATTATTATTATTATTGGTGGTGGTGGTGGTGGTGGTGGAGTTAGCCCCAAGTTCATGTAGATTATTCATGTACTCAGTAACCCATAGAAACCAAACACGAGACCAGCAGTTGTTCCATAGGCCACCATCTTCTTTGTTGAGGGACGAGGGAAAGGTTGAAGGTCGTTCACATGGAGTGCCTAACATGCCATCACACTAGGCTACCACCATGTAAACAAAAACCCTCTCCAATACAAAAAGGAAAAAGTTAGAGAGGAAGGAAAGCAAATTATATGAAGGAATTGCAAGTTTTGAGAGGGATAGATAAATAGATGAGCTTATAAATTAAGCTTATACTCGGGACCGAAGGGGCCTCAAAGATTCATTTATATATTGCCTACATCTCCAGCCAGTACTCCTATACGGTTTATGCACAGTACTGTATATGTTACTAGTAATATAAAGGTTTCGACGCTCAGCTTGTTAAGTCATTGTAGCTATTAATTACAGGAGTAGGCTAGTATGAACCGTGGGAAACTGAGTTCAATTGATGACATCATCCTGTTAAACTCCTGCACCAGCCCACGTTTGTGTGTGTGTGTGTGTGTGTGTAACTCCTGCACCAGCCAACGTTTGTATATGTGTGTGTGTGTTCATATGACTAATAATAGAGTAATGAACATAGAATTTTTGTCTTTTCAGAGTTATTACTACGTAGGTGTACTTCATGTTAAAATATCTTAAAAATTCTTCTAGTTGTAGTAATAGTGGTTTACTGACGCTTACAATGGATGGATGTTATAGTTAGATGTTTGTAGTATCCTAACATAGGCTTTATTCCCATACATAGGTTCAGATTATAACTTTTATATTACACCTTTTTTTTTGTGTGTGTGGTATCGTAACATAGGCTTCACTCCCATACAGAGGTTCAGATTATGGGTATTATATTTACCCCTATTGTCATTTTACCCTCGTTTGTGGTAAATAAAACTGGAATGACTAAGCACTGTCAATAATATGTATCCCGTGACCTCAACTCGACTAGGCTAACCTGCTTCCCAAACTAAAGTATTTTCAGTCATTGCCACACACTTGTTATTACCTTCATGGTGTGTGTGGTAACGACTGGGAACATTTTGCTACGGGAACTGTACTGTAACTGGTTCGAGCCCTGACTAGGATGATGAACAACAAACACAAGAACAGATACACAAATATAATAATTGAGGGAGGCATATTTTGTTGATGAATTTTAGTCTACAATAATATTATATTCCCCCACATCATGCCACAAAACACCACGTATAGAGATGGCTACTGTTTCGTGAGTTAGTTTGGAGTCACCAGTAGCATCCCTTTTGTATTAGGCACGACTGTACTTTACCAGAGGTCAACGTGATATATAGAAATTTACTTATATATAGATTTTTTTTTTTTCTTACTGGTAGTGTTTTGTTTACTGTCCGGTGTATAGTAATGTCCACAGCAAGTCTCACAATGCACTGCGGTACACACGTGATGACGTAGTTGTGGAATGATTCTATTGTTGTTATTGTGTGTGTACAGTCCTCAGCATAAAATAAAATGATCTCCACCCATTGCCTTGTGTGTTCATCGTAGTTAGGGGAGAGTATATAATTTTGGCATCCTACGAATACAGTATAGGTCCTTGATTCCTCCTTTAGGAATCAGTTACTCCATATTTACCACAAACACTTCTTTCCCCGTAACCGATAATAATATGATCTGATATTTGTAGCCATTCAAACATCATGAATAATTATTTCGTCATGTTAAATAATAAATATAGAAAATATTAATTTAAAATGGTTAATTTGTATAACACATTACATACGTAAATTTGAAGCGAAGTTATGCATAGACTGTACGTTTGTGTATATTGTATGTCTGTGTGTTTTGTTGTCATGGTAATTATGGATGTGCATTATGTGTATGTGTGTGTGTGTGTGTGTGTGCGTATGTTAATTGTTGTTGTAGTGGTGGTAGTAGTAATTATGACTTGACTAGTGAGTGGTGATTTTAATTAGAGTAGTGTGTGGACAGGGATTGTGTTATTGATAATAATGTTGTCTTGTATAATGTAGTGTGTTCTGCTTCTTACCTTGTCTATCGTATATTTTATACGAGATAAAGATGTAAAAAAAAAAAAAAAAAAAAAATCGCCTTTATGCCTATCAGTTGTTCATAAAATGGATATAGTAAACAGTTGGTAAATCTGGAGTAACTAATTCTTCTAAAGTTCTAAACCATTCCAAGCAACGGTCCACCGTTATTTTTGTGCATCTGGTTATGTTCCCTGGCATACATTGGAGGAATCAAGGAACTCCAATGTATGTATGTATGTACCAAAAGTATATTTGTGGAAGGAGCATACAGAGACTTTTACACAGTATTCACAACCCCTCCTAGAACGATAAATATAATATGTAATATCCAAGTCAGATTAGTTTGTATGTAGTTGTTGTAGTATGGTATGTTGGTCCAATATAACAGTAGTATGGATGGTGGTAGTTGTAGTGGTGGTTGTGGTAGATGTTAACGAGCCAGCATCACATGTGGGACAAAGGGTGAGGAAAGGATTCTTGGGTGACAGCAGCAGTAGTTTTGTAACGTGGTGGGTGTATTGCTGTTGGTGGTGGTAGTGGTTGAGGAGGAAGAGAAGAAGGAGGTGGTGTTGGAGGAAGAAGAGGAAGAGAAAAAGAAGGAGGAGAAAGAGAAGGAGTTGGTGGTGATGGAGGAGGAAGAGAAGTTGGTGGTGATGGAGGAGGAGAAGGAGGTAGTGGTGGTGATGGAGGAGGAAGAGAAGTTGGTGGTGATGGGAGGAAGAGATGGTGGAAGTGGTGGTGATTGAGGAGGAAGAGGTGGTGGTGGTGATTGAGGAGGAAGAGGAGATGCGGGAGGTGGTGGTGGTGATGGAGTAGGTGGTGGTGGAAGAAGAAGGTAGATGCTGTGGTAATGTAAATGTTAGTGAGGTAATGACAATAATGGATGGTAGACGGATAATGGTAGTCCTGTATACTAGTGGCAGTGGTAGGCCTGGTAGTGGTAATGACAGTACATATATTATAGTGCCGTATAGATGATGGTAGCGATGGTTGTTGTAGTCGTGTCTGGTATGGTAGTTGTACAGAGATGTATAGTGGTAGCGTACTAGTTAAAATGGATGGGAAAGGATGTACAGTCGGGTGCAAAATACTTAGGTGGCTGGAGTAGACTAGGCATGGTAGGCGTGTTTGGGCATAGTGGTCTTTATTATAATCGTCAGCTGTTTGTATGTATGTATGTATGTGTGTGTGTACGGTGAGGTGGACAGGGATGACGGTACCTACTTCAATTATTGCATACAATGCGATAATGAGATATACCAACTAGAGTCTAGACTATTTGTATGAGGCGGTAATAGGGTATGAGGCTTTAATAGGATTAGCTTTATTGTTGGTGGTGGTGGTGATTGTGGTCATGGTAGCGGTAGTGGTGGTAGTAGTGGTCAAGAATGATAGTGGTAGATAGTTAAATTATATCATGGGGTATCCTACTGTAAGCTACCCACATTTTGAAAACAAGATGTATCCTAGTAGGCATGTTGGTGGTGGTGACGATTGTGGTAGTAGTGGTGGTGTTGGTAGTTGTGGTTGTAGTGGTAGTGGTGTAGTTGTGGTGGCACGAGCTAGAGTGATGGTGGTAGATGAGTACAATATATATAATAACAGTGGAGTTGCTTAGCCTATTTGGTGGAAGAATCATGAGGCATGCAGTACTTGTTGCAGTAGCAGTGTTGTTGGTGGTAAATGGAATGAAATTGATGTATGATGGGACGGGGTATACAGTAGATAGAAAACAGGCTGTAATAATTGGATACCCTAGCTTAATATTTGGTGGCATAGACATTAGCAGCAAAAATAGCAGTATTGTTTGTGTTGGTAAATGATGCTGATATTGGCAAATGGTATGGATAACTTTATGATGCGACGGTATATAATATATATATAATATAATACATTTTTATAATTGTATAGCCTATTTTTGGTGGAATGGAGAGTAGCAGGAGTAGCCATGGTGGTTATGGTGGTGGCAGTGACGTGGGTGTTATTATCCACTTGGTGTCCCACTGCACCTGCCGCCTAGTTCCGTCACTCACCACCAGAGCCCGCCACAGTCTCGTATACTTTCAAGGCTGGTTACAACATACTTTCCCCTTTTCCTCCCTGTTATCCTATTTGGTACTACACCCTTGTTTGTTTACTTTTGTGGGGAAGTAGGGCAGGGTGATGAATATGAGTGTATTTATAGTGCTTGCTTGGTTATTGCTGTTATTATTATTAGCTATTTTCAACTCGTTTATTGCCTTTCCTTTTTGCCTTTCCTTCTTAATTAGTGAGTGACTGAGTGACTGGCTAATGAAATGTGAAGAATATTATTAAGTGAAGTGAGAGTGACTGACTGACTAATGAAATGTGAGAAATACTAATAAGTGAAGAGAGTGTGAGTGAGTGAGTGACGCCACCCTCATGTTTTGCTTCAAAGGCTCACGTGTTTTGGTGGTGACTGAGTGATGTTTGTGGGCAAAGTGTGACCCCAACCATCATTCTTTCTATTTCTTCACTACTTACACACACACACACACACACACACACACACTCTCTCTCTCTCTCTCTCTCTCTCTCTCTCTCTCTCTCTCCTCTCTCTCTCTCTCTCTCTCTCTCTCTCTCTCTCTCTCTCTCTCTCTCTCTCTCTCTCTCTCTCTCTCTCTCTCTCTCTCTCTCCGTATAACCTTTCTCTTTTATATCCTCTCCAGTTGTTATCTCTATCTCCCTTGTTCTCCATCTCCTTTCTCCCTGTCTTCATCTTTCTCCTTTTGCTCCTAGAATTTTTATAGTGTGGAGTATGATATATTTTAAATGAGTTTATTTTTTCACTTGCCCCCCAAAAGTCTACAGTTTTACCTTGAAATTCTTGTAACTACCGGTACTTTTACTACTACTACTACTACTACTACTACCACAATAACAACAACAACTACCACCACTGCTACTATCCTTCCCTTCAATCCAAGCATCACCTCCTTCCATCCGTGTCTCCCATACCATCCACCACCACCACTACTACTAGCTACTAGCCTATACTCCACTGTCCACCCACCACCACTACCACCCCTCATTCACCTGTCTTCCGGTCCCACCAACATAACATACCTCTCCTACCACACCCACCTACCCACCCACCTACCTACCTACCTGTTCTATGGACCACACCTGCCGTCCGCTTCCTCTCAGGTGAATTGGGTCGGTTGAGGCCGCTTCTCCACCCTCCTATAATGTATAATATATCTTAGTAACGGAATATATAATATGTTTAGGAATATTGTTAGTGAATGTGTTATTGTTAGCGATATTAGCGAATGTGTTATTGTTATTAGCGATATTATTAGCGAATATGTTTTTGTTAGCGATAGGGTTAGCGAATAGGTTATTGTTAGTGATAGTTTTAGTGAATGTTGCCAATAATACTAATTAGGAGTTGAGTATATTTTGGAAATATAATAAATCAAGTTTGATATTATAATATATAGATGGTGTTTCGTGACATCATTTGAAGGACTCGTCTCCAATTTTCTGACTACATCATGGGTCCCTTATTATTTTAATGTTCGATGGGTACTTAATTAATTTGATCGAGTTTTTTTTAAGTGAATTCCCGAAAAATAAAACTATAGGTACTTTTATTTATCATGTGTGTGTTAAAGTAAAGTCCTAATACACACACACACACACACACACAAGTAAATTCCTAACACACACATACACAAGTAAATTCCTAACACACACACACACACACACACACACACACACACACACACACAACAGGTATATTTGGCTGCGGTGCGAAATACCAGAGTTAATTGGGTTTTATAAGTACAAAGAGCGGAAGTCCATCTCATCCCTCCCTCCTCCCTGTCCCATCCATTCATCCCCCACCTCCCCCATCCCTCCCCATCCCTCCCCCCTCCCCATTCATCCCTCGTACCCCTTCCCCATCCCTCCATTCCCTTTCCCATTCCCTCCTCCCCTTCCCCATCCCTCCTCCCCTCCCCTATCCTTCCTCCCTATGTGGCATAATAAGGAATGTCCAGTATTTATTTCCCGTATGTTGATTATCATACCTCTGCCACCCTGTATTGTAACGTTATTAGGAAAGTTATCCTTTTATTCTCTCTCTCTTTCTCTTATCTAAGTATCTAATTCTAAGAGATTATATTATTATTATTATATGTTTAATTATTTGTTATTTTGTTTTATTATTATTATTATTATTATTATTATTATTATTATTATTATTATTATTTTTAATTATTTACTTATTATTAATGAGGATGAATGAAGATGGAGAAGGAGATAAGAGAGATGAATGGTACAGTAAGCAGGAAGGAAAGAGACTGAAAGGAAAGGAGAGACATTGTGAGAGGAGAGGGAGGGAAGGAGGGAGGGACAGGCATAGAGGACAGGTATATATGGCCTAATTACTTCATGCCCAGGTGAGCGGACAGGACGCCTCGGTACCTCTCTTTATCTCTTTGTTTTTGTCTTTATCTGTCTTCCTTCCTTCACTTTTTATTTCCTTGTTTTTGTTTTTATCTGTCTTCCTTTCTTTATTTCCTTGTTTTTGTTTTTATCTATCTTTCATTCCACTATTTATTTCTGTTTTTGTCTTTATCTATATCTTCCTTCCACTTTTTATTTCTTTGTTTTTGTTTTTATCTATATCTTGCTTCTTTTCCTTTTCTTTATTCCTTGTTTCTTTATTTATCTATCTTCCTTTATCTTTCTTTATCTCTGTGTTTCTGTCTTTATCATTCTATCTATCTATATCTTCCTCATCCTTTCTCTTTCTTTATCTCTGTTTCATCTTTATCTTTCTATCTATCTATCTTCCTCATGTTCTCAGTGCAGGAGGGGTATATGTGTATGTATGTATGTGTGTATGTGTATCCATCCAAGGTATATAATATAGTAGCACCAGTATTCCTTCCTAATACCCACCACACCTACTTGATACTTCCTCACAGGTAACTTGAGAACCATAACACCACAACCACCACCACCAGCTTGGAAGTCTCAGTCAGTCACAATACAGTACAGTATATAAACACTTCCTTCACCTAAGTTTTTTTTCACGTCAGTTGTTCGTGGTCATCTGTTCCTGAAAGATTATTTATTTATTGCATTGCTCATGTACATACATTTATTGACTATATATATAAAACATGAATAATACCTTGATAACTTTATGATGTAAAAGTTGATATATAAGCCTCAGTCTGGAGCAACTCGAGTCTCCAAAGTACGTCAGGAAACAGGACAAGATGAACATATATAATGGTTGTGGCTTGTTGCTTGGAATAGTTGGGAGGAATATATTGCTCCAGATTAACAAATATAATGGTGACTTGTTGCTTGGGAATAGTTTGGAGGAATATATTGCTCCAAATTAACAATATGACGGTGGTTTGTTGCTTGGGAATAGTTTAGAGGAATATATTTGCTCCAGATTAACAAATATGACGGTGGCTTGTTGCTGGGAATAGTTTGAGGAATAAGTTGCTCCAGATTTTCCAAAGGTGTTGTATCCCACTAACTAACAATGGGTGACTACTACATTATTATTACACAAAGTTCTTCTTCATCTTGTTCTGTTCCTGGCATACTTGGGAGGAATCAAGGCGCTCCAATCTTTCAAATGTATCCCCTTTAAGATACCCTGTGGTGTGTCAGAAAATTGGAGGTTAATGAGGCCTTCAAAATATTGCCACGAAACAGGGCATCACTATATGGAAGGAGCTTGTTTCAGTGGCATAATCAGGAGAAAGGTGTGTGTGTGTGTGTATGTATATGTGTGTGTGTGGGAATGAAAGGGAAGGCAAAGGAGTCAGCAGGTTTGTGTGTGTGTGTGTGTGTATGTGTGTGTGTGTGTATGAGTGTGTGTGTGTGTGTGTGTGTGTGTGTGTGTGTGTGTGTGTGTGTGTGTGTGTGTGTGTGTGTGTGTGTCTGTGTGTGTGTGTGTAACTCCATACCAGGTTTCCCAGGATTCTTGATTTACCTGCCATTCGTGTGTTGTGTTGGTGTGTCACTTTATTTCTACGTTAGTGTGTTTGTTTGTGATTCTCTGCTGTTTTTTTTTTTTTTTAGTGGTGTTGATGTGTTCATTTCTGTGTGTGCGTGTGTGTACGTTTTTTGTGGTAAGTTTTGGGTGTGTATGTGTTTTTGTTATTGATTTTTGTGGGTGGTTTGTTTTTGGTATTTTCCTTGGTGTGTGCTTTTCTGTGTGTGGGTTTGAGTAAGAACATCAGAACGTGTACCGTATGTGTGTGTATGAGAGAGAGAGAGAGAGAGAGAGAGAGAGAGAGAGAGAGAGAGAGAGAGAGAGAGAGAGAGAACCAGCCTGGAGTATCCATTTTCCTTGCTTCCTGTACCTCACCCTTTTTCCCTCTTCCTATCACCCCCCCCCCCCCCCCTCCCTCAGATATACTGTATAGGGTGGTCACTTGTACAGCTTCCGTCACGAGAGAGAGAGAGAGAGAGAGAGAGAGAGAGAGAGAGAGAGAGAGAGAGAGAGAGAGAGAGAGAGAGAGAGAGAGAGAGAGAGAGAGAGAGAGAACCAGTGTTGTATTGGTTAAAACTGTGCTTGGTGTCACGTTTCATTAGTATCAACAAGAGTGAAGAGGCTACGAGCTTAAATTGATATGTCACAGATCACAATAATAAAAAGGTGAATGATTTTTTTGATAATGTTTATATTCCGGTATGTGTTCTGTCTTGTCTGTTTTTATTTAATTGGTGAATAGTTTACAGTGTTTATAGTTGTATTTTATTTGTAGATCGAAAAAGTACCGTATATCAATTTGTGATAATGATCGTAAATGGAAGACCGACAAAAAATGAAAATAAAACGAGAAAAAAAAACAGTATAGCCTAGGTGAATCACACACACACACACACACACACACACACACACACACACACACACACACACACACACACACACACACACCATCAGACGGAAGTGTAAACAACGGAAGATAGGATTGGTCACCCCATCCGCTTCCGATCCCATGCACCCCCCCCCCCCTCATCTTTTAGGATTAGCATTAATGAATAGATAGATTAAGATGAGAACGGAAGGATGGAAGGAAGGATGCTGAGGAAGGAAGGAAGGGAAGGATTATAAAGGGGGAATTGTATGGTCTTCTAAACTATCGATTAATTAATTGATTATCATTTGATTTAATTGATATTGTTGGAATGAAATGAGAGAGAGAGAGAGAGAGAGAGAGAGAGAGAGAGAGAGAGAGAGAGAGAGAGAGAGGAGAGAGAGAGATAGAGAGGACAGGACAGGAGGTAAACTATTAATTGGTGTGAACAAGAATAAAGAGAGAGAGAGAGAGAGAGAGAGGAGAGAGAGAGAGAGAGAGAGAGAGAGAGAGAGAGAGAGAGAGAGAGAGGACAGGAGGTAAACTATTAATTGGTGTGAAAAACAATAGAGAGAGAGAGAGAGAGAGAGAGAGAAAGAAAGAGAGAGGACAGGAGGTAAACTATTAATTGGTGTGAACAAGAATAAAGAGAGAGAGAGAGAGAGAGAGTACATCTGGAAGTGGTCTCTAGTGGGTGTTAATAAAGTGCCACAATCTGCAATTTTCAATGTGTGACGGCACCCCTTTGTCCTCTCATTACCTCCCTCCCTCCCTCACTTTGTCCTCTCACTCCCTCCCTTCCTTTTCCCTTTTCCTTTCCTCCCTCCCTCCCTTCTCCTTTCCTCCCTATCTCTTTTCTCCCCTCTCTCCCCCTTTCCCTACCTCCTCTCCTTCCCTTCTATCCATCCTCCTTTCCTTCCCTCCCTCCTCTCCTCTCTTCCTCCTTCCTCCCCTACCTCTCTCCCTCTTTCCTCCCTCCCTCCATCCAGACCCGCATCCAAAATGAGTGATGGAGGAAGGGAGGGAGAGAGGAAGAGGAAAAGTTGTATTAATAGTGTGATTCTGTATAGTGTGTGACAGTGTGTGTGTGGAGTGATATATACAAATAATAATCCAATGTGTGTATTACTTCTTTCAGTATGTAAGCTTTATTTAAGGGACCTTGTGATGTAGTTAGAAAATTGGGAGATAAACGAGCTTTAGTCCTTCAAATATATCCACGAAACACCACCTATATGGAAGGATGTTGTTTCGTGGCATAGTCAGGAGGAATCAGAAGCCTCCAATATTCATACACGATCACAGGAGAGTATACTTCTTTTTCTGTACATACATTAGAAAAGAAAGAAAAAAGGACTGAATAATAATAATAATGGTGGCGTTTTGGTTGCCTGGAATAGTTGGGTTGGTTACAGTTGCTCCAGATTTACCAACAATGCACTTCTCCACCCCCTTCAAAAAATAAATGAATGAATTAATTAATTAATAAAAAAAGAGTAATGGAAGGAATTCATCGCTTAAGTTTTTATATTTTGGTTTAACATGTGAAAGATGTGATATGTTTACTATAATTCACTATAAAACATCCTGATTGATTGAATGTAACATATATGAATTGTATGTGTGTTGCTGAGTATTTACCAAT